>VZRF01013483.1:0-11132 GCA_013396875.1 Vireo altiloquus
AGAAGTTAAAAAAGAGGTGAAAATGGAAGAGAAGGAAACTAAGAAGGAAGTAAAGAAAGAAGCTCCACCAAAGGAAGTTAAAAAAGAAGGTAAAAAAGAAGAGAAGGAAATAAGGAAGGAAGAAAAAGGAATCAAAAAAGGCATCAAGAAGTTTCCTAAAGAAACAAAGACATCTGCTCCTTCAACTGAAGTCAAAAAGCCAGCAGCAAAGACTAAACCACAAAAGGAGGAATCTACTAATAAAGAAGCAATATCTGCTGAAAAACCAAAGGAAAAAGTAAAAATTAAGACTGTCAAGGAGATTAAAGTCAGTGGAGCTCAAGCTGCCCTTGCAGCAGTTGGAGACACTACCACAACTGCAGCAGCTGCAGAAATTGCAGATAGTGGAAAAGAACTTCAAGTTGAGAGATTCCTTATGTCTTCACCAGAGGATTTAACAAAGGATTTTGAGGAATTAGAAGCTGAAGAAGATGAAACAACAAAAGTAACGAAACTTCAAGTTGCACTCATACAAGATGAACTGAAACTCACTAGCACAGAACAAAAAGAGGCCTTTGAAGTCCAAAAAGAAAAATTAGATCATGAAGGACCTGCTGAGTCCTCTGATGAAGGCATAACTACCACAGAGGTAGAGGGTGAGTGTGAACAAACACCTGAAGAATTGGAACCTGTGGAAAAGCACAGGGTTGATGATCATGAAAAGTTTGAAGATGAAGGAACTGTCTTGGAAGAGTCATATGAAGGAGGAAATTATGAGGAAAAGGCAGAGATAGAAGAAGCTGAAGAGCAAGGTGAAGATGAGGTAAAGACACAACTGGTCACTATAAAACCATATATGAAGAAAGCAAGAAAAATGCAAGAGAGTTCAGAAGCAATAATGGCTGATATTGAATCAAAAAAATATATTGAAAAGGCAGATGATGAGGCATCAGATGAACAGCCTGAGGAAGACAGGGAAGAAGCAGTAGAAAAGGCAGAAACTGAAGAAGACAAGGAAGACAAAGCAAAAGACATTAGAGATGAAGAGGAGACTGAGAAAATAGAAGCTGAAGATTATGTGATGGCTATGGTAGACAAAGCTGCAGAAACTGGTGAAGTTGAAGATAAATATGGCCTACTCATACTTACACCAACAAAACACTCAGAGTCTCAGTCTCCAGCAGCTGAACGGGCTTCTTCTATCCATGATGAAACATTACCTGGTGGCTCAGAAAGTGAAGCTGCTGTTTCTGATGAAGAAGATAGAGAAAATCCACCTGAGGAATTCACTGCTACTTCAGGTTATACACAGTCTACCATCGAAATATCCAGTGAACCAACTCCAATGGATGAAATACCTACGCCCCAGGATGTCATGAGTGATGAAACTAACAATGAGGAAAGTGAGTCACCTTCTCAAGAGTATGTGTACATTACCAAGTATGAAACATCACTGTACTCTCAAGAATTTGCTAGACCTAAACTTTCTCCACTTCCAGATGCTTTTAATGGATTATCAAAAGGATCCAAAACAGAGATCACAGAAGGTAAAGACTATAATGCCTCAGCTTCTACCATCTCACCACTTTCTTCATTAGAGAAAGACAAATTCTGGAAATCTGCATTCCAAGATGTATATTGTCAAAAAGGAAGTGAAATCCAAGGCACTGACAAATTAGAAATCAAAGAACCCTATCCAGAAGATGGTGGAAAACATAGGCCAGCCAAAAGCCCAGCTAAGAGTTTGTCTCCTCCATCCCCTGTTGCCAAAATACCACTGAGTGAACGCAGTGTGAACTTTTCACTTACTCCCAATGAAATCAAAGTCTTGGCTGAGCCTGTCCCCATTGCTACATTGTCTGATGTACATCAAGAAGTTGCCAAAGAGCACTGTGCAAGCCCTGAAGATAAAACATTAGAAGTAGCATCTCCCTCACAGTCTGCTGCTGGTAGTGCTGGCCACACACCTTATTATCAATCTCCCACTGATGAAAAATCCAGTCAACTTCCCTCTGAAACCAGTGAAAAGTCAACAGAAGTTCCTGTTAGCTTTGAACTCAGTGAAGACAAAGATGAGTCTGCCAAACCCAGAATTAGCCCTATGGATGAGCCTGTGCCAGATTCAGAATCTCCTATTGAAAAGGTTCTCTCGCCTCTGCGGAGTCCACCACTGATAGGTTCAGAGACCACTTATGATACATTTTTGAATGCTGATGTAAAGTCTCCCACCAGAGATTTTGGAAATCCTTCTGAGGGGAAACCAGAAAAAAAAACCCCACCTGTTCATATGAATCCAGCTTCTGAAGCCAGCTCTGTGAGCCTTTTCCAAGAAAAACAATGTGAAAAAAGCATGGAGTTTATGGTAATTAAGGAAGGTTTCAGCCTAGAAAGGAAAATGGAGGATACAGAACTCAGCAGCTCTCAGTCTTCACTGGTCTTGGATGAGCGGAGGTTAGCAGGTGATCTCTCACCGACTCAAATAGATATGGGTCAGTTTGGTTCCTTAAAAGAAGACACCAAAATGTCAATTTCTGAAGGTACTGTTTCTGACACATCTGCAACTCCAGTTGATGAAGTTGTAGCAGAAGATACCTATTCCCATATAGAAGGAGTAGCTTCTGTCTCTACAGCATCTGTTGCGACTAGTTCATTTCCAGAACCAACTACTGATGATGTATCTCCTTCTTTGCATGCCGAGGTTGGATCTCCCCACTCTACTGAAGTTGATGNGGTTCTCTCGCCTCTACGAAGTCCACCACTGATGGGTTCAGAGACCACTTATGATACATTTTTGAATGCTGATGTAAAGTCTCCCACCAGAGATTTTGGAAATCCTTCTGAGGGGAAACCAGAAAAAAAAACCCCACCTGTTCATATGAATCCAGCTTCTGAAGCCAGCTCTGTGAGCCTTTTCCAAGAAAAACAATGTGAAAAAAGCATGGAGTTTATGGTAATTAAGGAAGGTTTCAGCCTAGAAAGGAAAATGGAGGATACAGAACTCAGCAGCTCTCAGTCTTCACTGGTCTTGGATGAGCGGAGGTTAGCAGGTGATCTCTCACCGACTCAAATAGATATGGGTCAGTTTGGTTCCTTAAAAGAAGACACCAAAATGTCAATTTCTGAAGGTACTGTTTCTGACACATCTGCAACTCCAGTTGATGAAGTTGTAGCAGAAGATACCTATTCCCATATAGAAGGAGTAGCTTCTGTCTCTACAGCATCTGTTGCGACTAGTTCATTTCCAGAACCAACTACTGATGATGTATCTCCTTCTTTGCATGCCGAGGTTGGATCTCCCCACTCTACTGAAGTTGATGATTCCCTTTCAGTGTCAGTTGTACAAACACCAACAATGTTTCAGGAAACAGACATGTCTCCATCTAAAGAAGAATGCCCAAGACCCATGTCAATTTCTCCACCAGATTTCTCACCTAAAACTAGAAAATCAAGAACCCCAGGGCACAGTCACAGATCTCCTGAGCAGTCAACTATGTCAGTAGAATTTGGTCATAAGTCCCCTGAGCAGTCTTTAACAATGGACTTTAGTAGGCAATCTCCAGACTGTCCTACTGTAGACACTAGTATATACCATATATCTGAAAATGGACTGACAGAAGTAGATTATAGCCCTTCAGATATACAGGAACCTATTTCTGCATGGAAGACTTCCCCTGTGGAGCAGTCATCTTGCTCTCAGGAGAAGGATATTTCAGAAATTATTTCAGTTTCTCAAATTGAAGCTTCATCCTCAACTTCATCAGCTCATACACATTCCCAGTTAACTTCACCACTGCCAGAAGAAACCTTTTCAGGTGCTGTTCCACCCAGACATATGTCACTACATTCTTCTTTTACTTCAGAAAAGATGCAGAGCCTAGGAGAAAAGCTTTCACCAAAGTCTGACCTATCTCCATTAACTCCAAGGGAATCTTCTCCGTACTCTCCTAGTTTTCCAGATTCACCTCCTGCAATCACAGAAGCTGTGTCAGCTAATCACACATCTTCATTATCTTTGCAAGTGTCCTCTGTCAAAGCATTTGGTTACCAAAAACCCCTAACAAAGCACAGTCCAGAACCTTTAATCAGCCCAGAAAAAGGAGATTTAGAGGAAAGCAGCAGGTCACCAGAACTTAGTTATTCTTGCAAGGCTCCAGAGAAAGCTGTTAGGTCACCAGAGGATATTAGCTACTCCTATGAGGCAGTTTCAACATCTAGATCGCCTCAGTCCACAGATTATTCCTATGAAATAATTGGGAAAGCTACCAGATCACCTGATGCTATGGATTACTCCTATGAGACAACAGGGAAATCCACCAACTCACCTGAAGGCACAGATTACTCATTTGAGACAACTTGGAAAACCACCAGGCCATCCAAAGGCGCTAGCTATTCCTATGAAGCAAGTGCACATTTTACTCCAGAAAAATCTTTAGCAGAATCCCATCAAGATGTTGACTTACACCTCGTGTTCTCCTGTGAATATAAACATCCTAAAACTGAACTTTCACCGTCATTTATCAACCCAAATCCCCTTGAGTGGTTTGCAAGTGAAGAACAGTCTCAATATCAAAAGAAACCATTAACTCAATCTGTGAGAGCTCAGCCACCTTCTGGGGGAAAGCAGCAAGGGCGGCAGTGTGATGAAACCCCTCCCACATCCGTGAGTGAGTCTGCCCCATCCCAGACCGATTCGGATGTTCCCCCGGAGACTGAGGAATGCCCTTCCATCACTGCAGATGCTAACATTGATTCTGAAGATGAATCAGAAACCATTCCAATAGACAAGACAATTACATACAAACAAATTGACCCACCACCTGCCCCAATGCAGGATCACAGCCCTTCCCCTAGGCACCCTGATGTCTCCATGGTTGATCCAGAGATTTTGCCCACTGATCAGAATTTGGATAAACCTTTGAAGAAGGACCTCAAAGAAAAGACAAAGACAAAAAAGCAGGGTACAAAGACCAAGTTGTCTTCTGTTAAAAAAAGTGATGGTAAATCAAAACAAGTGGCTTCACCGAAACCAGCTGTAAAGGAATCTTTAGACAAAAATTCCAGAACAGTTTCTCAAAAAAAGGAGTCTGTGGAGAAAGCAACCAAAAATATCTCTAATCCAGAGGTAAAGTCTCGTGTGGAAGAAAAAGATAAAGACACCAAGAACGCCGCAAATACAACAACATCCAAGTCGGCAAAGACTGCAACCACAGGTAAAGACAGATAGGAGTTCCCTAATGTTAAGATTTTCTTTGTTGTTGCAGTGAAGTTAGGTTGCCTTTACATCAGCTGACAATGTGGTTTGTAGCAAATCCCAAAGGAAAGTTCATGTTTTAAACATAAATCTGGTGTATTATAGCTACATTTACATGAATGAAATACACTGAATTAAGTTTTGCAATCTGATAAATTTGATGTCAGTTCGCTCAGATGCAAAGAATTAGAGAGGGTACATCAAATATCAAAAACTTAATATTGTCTGAGTTGTTAACCAACTATTAGAATTAAAAGTACCACTTCTGTAGGTGAAGTGAAATCAGTAGTAAATTACTTTATTCACTGTAAAAATCATATAGGCATAATGTTCTTTACATAAAGTAATGCAATTCAATATTGTGAGAAGCATAGGTACAATCAGACATTGGATGCTTTTATTACTTTGCTGAATTAATTTTAAAAATAGTATTTTTAAAAAATCATAACAGTAGTAAGAGCACTTTCAGTGAGCTGAGCATGTATATCACATAATCCAGTTGTGGTCAGTTGACCTTAGCTTGACACCAGGTGCCCACCAAGCTGCTCTACTGCTCCCCTTCCCAGCTGGACAGGGGAGAAAAAATCAGATGGCAAACAACTTGTAGGTTGAGATAAGACAGTTTACTAAAGTGAAAGTTTGCACATGCACAAGCAAAGAGAAAAAAAGTTTATTTTCTACTTCCCATCAGCAAGTGATGTTCAACCACTTTCTGGGAAGCAGGGCTTCAGCTCATGCAGCGGTTGTTCTGGAAGGCAAACATTGTAGAATAACGAATGCCCCCCTGTTTCTCCTCTCTCCCTTAGCTTTTTTATCTGAGCTGTCTTCAGATGGTATGGAATATCCCTTTGGTCAGTTTGGGTCAGCTGTCCTAGTTATGTCCCCTCCCAGGATCTTGCCCACTTCCAGCTGCTTGATGGGGGGGGAATATTAGAGAGCTCTGACTCTGTGTCAGTGCTACTCAGCAGTAGCCAAAACACTGATATGTTGCCAACACCTTTCCAGCTACAAATGCAAAGCACAGCACTGTGAGGGTTGCTATGGGAAAATGAACTCCCGCTCAGCCAGAACCAGTACACAGTTAAAGTTTCATGCCGTCAGTGATGACTAAATACACAGAAAACTAATGTTAATTTGAATGACTTGTATATTCCAAGTAGTAATAAAATATGAATTAGGTTACCAAAGGAGACATTGTGCTAATATTTTGTTTCTGACAGATCTTGTTAGAGTGTTTTGGGGATACTTGGATTTTGCTGTTTTCAGGACTGATGTTTTATTGAAAACTTTTTACAAGGAGCAAATGTAGAATTCAGTACAAGCAAACCAGCATTCAGCTCTCTGTAGCTTCATCATTTTAAGTGGTCCACTATTCCTTTCTTACACCATTATTTGCATGTAGCTCCTAGTAGATGTTTTTCAAAGCAGCAGCGCAGTTCCTCATGCTATACATTTCTCCAGAACTTCAGTTTTATATTAGATTCTTCTTCCTTGAAGCATATATTCTAGCGCTGAAGACTAGGATCTGTTTGATAATGACATTTGTGTAAAATGTAATGTATTATGCAATGTTAGTATACACAATTCAGAAAGATGTATCACAGATATTTTATTATAAAAGATGATAAAATATTTTTTTAATATACCCAATAGTTAAAAACTCTCTAATTCAGGAAAACTTATTATTTTATGATGCTTATTTGACATATTGCCCTGTGATGAATGGCAGGTCCCACTAGACAATTGCATTGGACTTGCCTGTATTTTCAATATGTAATCCAAAGGAGTGTATTGTTCAGATAATTTAGTTTACCAAACTTCATCCTCTGTAACATCATGAGGAGAACAATAAAACATAAATGGTGATCATCTAGATAAAATTACTGGTTGAATCCTGATTGTCGGTTCACACCACGATCCAGTGTGCAGCAAAAGCAGCTATTTTTTACCTCTTCTTAGAACAGATACTATGCTGTGTATAGTAGAAAAACATGCTTCCCTCTGCTTTTTGTGATAAGTGGCTAGTTTGTGTATGCAAATAAGGATCCAGCAGGCAAACATTTGTTCTCAGTTTCCTGCAGTAATTGCTTTAGGAAGTTTCTCTTCTCCCACGTTCCACTTTGCCCCTCTCTCTGCTCACATGTAGTATCTTCCTGATACACCTGTGAGACAGTCTGAGCATATCAACAGCTACTATGTCTTGGTATGTGCTGATACCCCAAATCTCAGGACCACTTCCGCATGGCTCCCTGTGTGACCCTAGTTTTTATAATCATGCATACCTGAGACTTTCAAAAAGTTGTACTTCCTTAATTGGAAAATGATACTGCTATTTATTGAATGGTAATTCAGTAATCAGAGCCCTGCATAGTAATTGTTGGATAATAGTATATTACTGGAAAAGGTTCAGTCAAATGTTGGTTATGTGGTTGTGAGTTTTTATTGTATTATATACTTAGTTATTTTTATTTCATTTTTTCCTCCCAGTCCAATTAATTGGCATACAACAAAGTTGGAACGTGTTATTAGATGTAGGAGGGTAATGCCATAAGTGTTTCAGGGGACACAGAAGTACAATTGTAGCTATGTAATGTTTAACTAAGACAAGCAATTTTAAGAATACCATCTCAGCAGTTATAGTGGTAATTAATGAATGCATGTTTTAACTAGCCTATGATACGTTCTTTTGTTGTTTGATTTCCAAAGGACCTGGGAATAGTAAGTCATCAAAATCTACAGCAGTGCCTCCAGGACCTCCAGTGTATTTGGATCTGGTATACATTCCCAACCACAGCAACAGCAAGAATGTTGATGTCGAGTTTTTCAAGAGGGTGCGGTCATCCTACTATGTGGTGAGCGGGAATGATTCTGCAGCTGAGGAGCCAAGCAGGGCTGTTCTGGACTCCCTGCTGGAGGGCAAGGCGCAGTGGGAGAGTAACATGCAGGTAGGCTCTTCATTCCTCTCTCAACCTGGAAATTTAACTCTTCTCAGCTATGAGAAACTGGAGCACCTCTGGAACGGAGGGTGGCTGCCAGAGAATGGGGCCCCCAGGCTGGGCACCTTGTTTCATTGATGACATGTGAAGCACAGAGCTGCTCTGCACTCAGCTGCTCCCACATCTCTGGCCCTTCGGACCTCTTCCTGGTTTTTAAAACATTTGAGAAGTGGTTTACAGGGCCAGTTTGCTGTTTCATATTTTTACTACACCATGTATGTGATCTGAGTTTGGCAGTGTTACAGTTTTAAGTCGGGAAGAAATGTTTCACACTTTATAGAGTAATTACATGCATTTGGAAACTTAATATGCCTTTCTGTTGTGGTGAATAAATAAACAAAATATTTGTCTATATTCTGAGGAGTTACCGCAGATTACATCCTGATACTTCTCTGGAAAGCTGCATCTCAGTACCTTTCAAAACCAACATTTTATTTTGATAAACTATTTATTTGCAGTCATTCTACCTTACCAGCATGTTGATTTCCTTTTATCCATCCATTTATTCAAGTATTTCTTGCATAAAAATCCAGGGAAACACACTTGCTGGCTGGGGCTTCTTGCAAAGACATTTAGCTTATTAACTGTTTCTTTGGTGCATTCAACAACAATTTTATTTTGTGTTTCAGGTCACCTTAATCCCAACCCATGACTCAGAAGTGATGAGGGAATGGTATCAAGAGACCCATGAGAAACAGCAGGATCTCAACATCATGGTTTTGGCAAGCAGCAGCACTGTTGTTATGCAAGATGAATCTTTTCCTGCATGCAAGATTGAACTGTAAGAACCAGACCATGAACTGCAAGATTTACTTTTTGTCCAGAAATTCTTCTCTTTGAAAACCCCTTTTCTAAAAATTCAACCCATCTATTTAAACTGCTGAACTGTATACCTGCAAAATGCTATGCCCTATCATAGTGATGCAAGTCACAAATATTTTTTAGTCTTTGCTGATTGCTAGGGGAAATAACAGCATTCCCATAATAGGGTCAAAATTACTGTGAAAATACAGATCCAGTTTCCTCTCCACTGAGTGTTTGCAAACCATGTACTAGCAACTCCAAGTGACTTATGCCAGGTAGAGGCATTTGCCCTCTAAAGAATTACAAAGATACAAAAAGAAAGAGAGGAGTAGGAGGAGAAAGTAATAAATAATTAGATGTCCAGTAGTCTCATGACAATAGCTGTACAGCTTACTGCAGTTTACGCACTCACATGAAAAGGAGGTTTGAAATTTGTATCAATCTGAGCTATTGCAAAGGAGGTCTTTACAGAATTAAGTTAGCTGCAAAATAAAAAGAATGTGGCTAGGAAGGGATGTATAATCTAAATGCTCATTAGTAGTTTTCCACTTTAATTTGAACCCTGGATACTGACATCCCATAACATTCATAGGCCAAATATGCATGTAGTCTGAATCCCATTCTAAAATCTTTACTTCAACATGCAAAATTGTTGATCTAAGGCATGGTCCCAGTAAAAATCCACTCACTCCAGTCAGAACTGACCAGCACACATGCTTAAACACCCATTTCCACTATCAATTAACTAAAACAAAATACCAAAGCAGTTGGGAGTACATACAGTTGACAATTTGCCTTAGAAAGTGACTTGAATGTACAAAGAAACTTGATGCACTTATTTTTTAATGCTGAGACAGCAAATTTATAAAACATCTGTGTAGGATCATAGTTGCGCCAGTAAAGAAGCATGAGTGTGCATAAAGTGTATACTAGAAACCTATCTGACTGGTCAAACAGCTTGGTGCTATAAGGTACGTATGTTAGTTCTGTGAACAATTCATTGATGAACCAGGACAGCTCAACAAGGCAAGATGAGCATTTTTTTGGAAAGGTTCTTTTGTACTGTGGAAGCAAGATTGAAGCGGTCTCCACTATCAGAGTTGCAAAACTTGGTAAAATATTCAGGATTATGAAGAAGGTTACCTGTGAGTCTGTACAGTATTCAACCTTCCTCTGTCATACCTTATTTTATTTGTTTAATTTAGGAGCATATATGGGTACAAATGTACAGAAAACTTTTTTTTAGTGCTGAGTGAACTTTTAATAGATTTTTATCAAAAGTTTTCATTTAAAGGAAAATTCAAAGAAAAAATTTTCAGGCCAAGGCAATTTTTTTAGTAGTCTTATAATATAAATTAATGTTTAAAGTTCTAGTGAAAATAGATATTGGGATAAGATTTGTTGAAAATAGTCAACTGCCTTTTTGGAAGCAGGGGAGAAGGGGGTCCCTGGTGGAAAAATTAACCTATTGATTATGATAGAAAATGGGATTTGAAATGTTGATTACCTAATATTTACGAGAGTGTAATCTACATGCTCAATCCCCTCAAGATCTTGAAAAAAGATATAATAAATGATAAACTAAAATAAGTCCCTTTCCTCATTCTTCTCTCTCTTCCTTTCTCCCTTCCTTCTTTGGACTGCTTGCAGCAGAACAGCATGTAGAACAGTTACATCGTTTAAGACAGTTTGGACTTTTTAGTCTCAGAAGTTTTATCCCAATTAGTCTTGTTACATTGTAGAAGGTTTGCAAATCTGAATTTATAGAAGGTGTAAAGGCCTCCAAAATGAAAATATGTGCTGGTCTGTATGATTCACCATTATGGCTGGTTTTAAGCTTTGCAATGTAATGAACTATGACCTCATTTTATTTTCTTTACTTATAATTTGTTGCAATTTTACATTGTTAGGATATTTTTGTTTAATATGTATATGTTTGCACTCCTGATTTTTATGAGGAGTTTTTTAATACTGCTTCAGGGCCCTTTATATGTGAGCTCCTGAGGCCTATTTAATGCTGTGAATTATTGTTTGTCAATTGTTGAGGTTCTTGATTTATTTTTAATGTCTTCTTCATTTTAGCCATCTCTAGCAGTGCTGTT
>VZRF01013484.1:0-30834 GCA_013396875.1 Vireo altiloquus
TGGGCCCTGCCATTTAAAAAAGATGTGAAGGTGCTTGAATGTGCCTAGATATAGGGCTGGAAAGCATGTTGTGCAGAGTGGCTGAGGACACTGGGTTTTCCTAGTTTGGAGAGAAGGAGGCTGAGGGGTGACACCATCTCCCCATGTCATTCAAGCAGTTTGAATGAGTTTATTTATAGGGGTTTTAAAATATTTTCTGTAATATACTGCTTTGTTTAAAAAGCAAAAAAAACCACCCCTTCCCCTCTATCAAGAAAAACAACGCAGAAGTATGGAAGGACAGTTGGGTGGCCTCCAGTAGTATTCAGATAATTAAAACTGTACCTCTGCATGCTCAAAGTCATGGGATTTAGAGCCCCTTATAGAGTTGTGAACAACAAGATGCTGAAATTTTCATATTTCTTTTGAATTTTATTTTGTAATTATCTGTTGTAATGGGTTACCAGTTTGACTGTAATTTGTACAGTTGACTGTGATACAAACTAGGTAGAATTAAGGGAAGGTCTTCAATGGACAATGCTTGGCTATGGACAAGACTGATAGTTCTGTTTTATAAATGATCAGGACTTCCATGATGGGTAGAAGGGCTATTAGCCCAGTTTCTCTTTCTACCTCCACAAGAAAAGTTCTTCACAGAGACTTCTACCGTGTATGCTGTGCTTGCCCCGCTCTCAAGTATAGCTGGTTTTGAGGCTAGCCCACAAGCCGGGTGAATCAAGTGGAAACATGTAAGCATCCTCTTGCTAGTTCCTGTGGTAACTGAAAGTGAATGTGGACTTTTTTTACGGTGTGCCTCATGCACTCAGTAAATAAAAGTGTGTCTAACACATGAAGAGTCAACATAATTGTGTTTAACGTTTAGCTGGGGCAACTGCTAATATACGAGACATAGCACTGTTACTAACAAGCTGTTGCTGTCTGGCCTTAGTTCAAGCCATTTGCAACTAAGGAAAAGCCCATTCTCAGGAGCATCAGAAGGCAAAGATCTTTTATTCATGCAAAGCCAAGAAGCAAAATCAAAATGCAAAGAGATCTCTTTTTAAGAAGAACGCAGTCTGTGTACACAGCGTTGCAAGAAACTAAGGAACAGATATCATTGCTCAGTTACAGAGCAGCAAGTCAGGAATAACAAAGTGCACCAAACACCAGCTGTGATATATAGTTTACCAAAACACATGAGATAGCTTATACAAACTTCTCCTGTTCTCAGCTCCTGCTCATGAGAGAGCTGGAAATTGACCTTGATGCTGCTAGGCAGCATTCTCTCACAGACACAGAAATGCCTGAAAAATCCTTCATGAACAGAAAGTCGTTTCTATAGACAAGCCACTGGAGACAAAATTTTAACCTTAGTGTTGTTTTCTTTCTAATAGTTATAAATACCTCTCAATAGTAGTTGAGGAAAGCTAAGCAGTTGAAGACACTAAACAATGATTAACCTTTAACCACTGGCCATGCTTCTGTTAGCTGTAGCTTTGGCATGGTGATAACCATCTGACAAGGTAAGTGCCTGATGTTTTTCTGATGCCAGTCTGTTGGAATGTTATTGTTTGTTTATTGGGGAAAAAAAAATTACTTTTATAGGGGAAAAATTACTTTTCACATGGGAAAAGAGAAATGAGAATATACAAAATACTTTCAAAGAAATAAATATATGCTCCTGGGATATTTATAAAGCTCTGCCAAAACTTTAAGCTAAATTGTAAGAACAAAAATGAATTTAACTTGTAGGAAGTTGTGGCAACTGACATGTTACACTGTAAAAGGTTCTGTTTAAATTAATAAGTCTAAAACATCTCTTACATTTAATGAAGCAGCTTTGAAGTACTTTTTTGAAACTAAGGAAATAAGTAGAAGTAGGTTTTTGCTCACTCCTTCACTTAATTTTAATGTCTTAGATTTATTTGCTTTTAGCTTTTTTGAAATATATCAGCTGAACTTCTCCCCTCTGTTGTCCAGTATCTGCTGATTATTTGGTATGTAAAGCACTTCCAGTCTATTTAAGGAAAATGTCCATTTTCCCTGAGAGACCTGTTTGTAGATTTCTGAGGACTACATTAACTTTGTAGAAATTACATGCTTCCTGACTATCAATATTATTGATTATGAAATCCTCTCATTAGTGTGACAAGCAAAATTGCATTAAATTTTAAAGGTCTCTTTTGACCCATCTGAAAGATATTCTCTATCGTAAAGTAGTCTACGGGGCCATGTTAACTAAGAGAAGTATTCTGAAATAAATTTATACCTTCGTAACTTGGTTATAAGTGGAGTGAAACTCTTTCCTGCTGTTCCTGGCTCCCAGTGCCTCCTGTGGAGAAGTGGTGGGACTTCTGTGTCTGGTCTCAGATGATCTGAGATTCTGCAGTGATTCCCACTCATTTTTTTCTTTACAGAAATTAAAAATAAAAAAAGAAATCCAATGCAAAAAGCTGGTAAATGCTGGAGTAGTATAAACTCAGTCTATGTTCCTAAGTGTCTCCAATTTCAGTAGAATTCACTGTGACATTTTAGTATCGTGTAAGAGGTTTGGAAGATATTTGTGATTTCATGTCCCTTTTTCTGGCTTCAAAGGACTTGAGTGATGCATCTAGTTTGCTTACAGTGTCTTCAGCAGATAGTCTTTCCAGAAATGAGAAACCACACATAAAGATTTAAGTCAAGAGAAAAAGAGTTAAATATGGATGCTTTAAAAGTATTTTAGTTTTCAAAGTTGTACCATAAAAACAGAATCTCAGTTGTGACTTTTTCAAAATGTGCTAGGTTTATAAATATTGACTTGATAAAATTAATAACTGGCTATATTTGGACCCTGAAATTTAACCTTATTTTAGCAATTTTCAAGAATTACTAACAGGCTTTTACTTATGTATTTATTTGCTTCAATAGTAGTTATTATCACACTGGCTCTGATGCTAGCAGAGATGGATTTTTTGGAAGTGTCTAATTCTTTAGTTTAACAAGAGATTTATTAATATTTTTAGGATGTCACTAACTGCCAGCAAGTTACTGAGGTTGATACATATATATATCAATACAGAATCACTTAAGTACCATAGATTTTTGTCTAAAATCCCTGTCTCTCTTTCAGGCTTGAATAAAAACTGTTGTCCTATACAGAAATGTATTTGTGCATTGATGCTCTATAATTGTGTGGTGTAATCAAGGTGAAATGTCTGTGATACAGACTCTTATGCTACATGCCAGATTTTGCACCTTAGCTTTTATCAGCTACTTCTGATTAGGAAATCGATATGTGTGCAAGGTGTATGCTATCATCTTTCTGTACCCAAGTTGCTGATTCAGCCCTCCTGCTGATTTAGATGAAGGACACACTTTGGACTCCTAGTGTTAGGGCTCCACAATCAGGGTGTGTAGGAGATATGCTTCAATAACACATACAGTTAAAAATGATTGTAAAGGTTTAAATGACACCAAGCAACTAACGTAAGTTCTTGTGGAAATACTCAGCTCTTTTAAGAGAAATAGCTAATCCTCAAAGATTATTTTGTATATAAAGACCATAGGAGCTCTCAGAGGAATATTTGAAAAGTTGCTGTGCATGTGATTGCTTATGTGACTACTCAGTAAGTCCTATGGATCCTTACTGTTGACTTAAGAAGGGTGGCAAAAGCAATTGTTGCAGGAGTAATCTGGAAGTGCCTGCTGTTAGGAGTGAATGACCGTATATAAAATCCTGCTAATCATAACTGCATCTAGTGACATGCTCTTAATAACATCTTTGGAAAGAAATGCTGCTTTATACCATTGAATATACTGGATTGTTCTGCTGGTTTAGCTTATCCTTCTTTGCTGTTCCTTGAAAGGATTACAGCTTCTGTGTGTAGCTAATATCTAATTTTTGTGATTAAGTGTGATTGCTATGTGTGTCACAAAAGGTGTACAGTGAACTGAGTTTATAAGCGCCAGGGTCTGTTTTAGCTAAAAATAAGCTGCTGGGGGTGGGGGAGAGGGGGAAGAAAGGAGAGAGGGAGGGCGAGGGGGGAATGCAGTCCTGGACAGCAGCAATGATTTTCTGACAAGAACCACTGTCTGTGTCAGAGATGGCAAGAGAGGCTTCCCATTGGAGTGCCAATAGCGTCCCCTGATGGCTTGCTCCTCCAGCACTGGGGCTGGTCGCTTCAAAAATGAGCATCAGAAGAAACATGCTGCTTGACTGACTCCTCTAGAACAAAGGGGACTGTAAATATTTTCCAGCTGGTGTCAGCAAAGCTAACTACAAGTGATATCTTTTCCCCACCTATGTGGTTTTGTTAAACAGTTTGAGCATTCTTGCTTATAATCACTATAAACATAATAGTGAAGTTTGTTTTAGTTTCTTTCAGTTCTAACTGAAAGAAAAAAGTTTCTTAATCAGCTTTCCTGTTTGTTTTCAGCAAGAGGTATGCAAGATGATGATGCAACAGGGAAAAGGCTCAGAAAGTTAAGTGTTGGGCAGTATGACAATGATGTTCCTGGGGAGCCATCGTATAGCAGATGTGGATCGATGAAGTCTCCTGCTGCTCACCAGGCTGTAATTCCAGGATCACCGGTTGCTCTAGGGAAAACCAAGGAGGTAAACAATCAAGAATTTTTCACTAAATACTGAAGCGAGTGGCCAGTAGGAAGTCTTATGTTCTGTGTCCAAAATTAATGTGAAGCGATTCGGCAGGTGCATCATGGCAATAAGAACAAATAACTGCAGTTACCTCAGAAATGCAATTCAATGTTTAAGGATGCTCTTGTTTGTTCTGTGTTTGCATGTTTTCAGTGTTCCAAGATTTCTCTGCTGGAACTGTAGATCACATTATATCTGATTACAGAAACCTTCTGTAATTTGATGAAGAATGCCCCACTGTGTCATAGGGTTAAGTGAGAATTATCACACCGTAATTTTGCTTTTTTGTGCCTTTTCTTAGATGGTCGTACATTACCAAGATGAAATAGATGGGGGAAACTTCTCCACAATAAAAAATGGAAGTGAAGCTGTCACATTCACATCACCTTTTTCCTTGTCACCAAAGATGTCGTATGGTAAGAGAATGTCTGTTTCTATCTATTTATTTATTTTAATAGCACTATTGACATTTTAGCTGTTACTGAAGAGCTGTTACTGCCCTTTTCCCTCTCTCCTAGTGACAGTACCTCCACTATGCCATCAGCAGATTCCCTCTAGCCAAAAGGTCAGCAGCCCATCTGAGCTGTACAGAGCCATTCCTGGTAAGGTACCCCTATTTCCTAAATAATGTGAAAATGAACTGGGGATGAAGGCAACAGTGGTTTATAAATAGGACATATAAATGGTGAATTTAGACGTGTAAGTCAGAGAAATGGATTTTAGCAGTCCTATTTTAATCACACCAAAAAGAAGTGAGTAAGAATTGTCCAAGAAATATTTAATGCCTTCCAGATTTTAATTGCTAACAGGGAGTCCCATGTTCACATTTATTGTGCAAATTCAGTGTGAAGCAATTAGGCAGCTACATCACAGAAATAAGAGGAAATGCAGCTCAGTCTTTGAGGCTCTTGTTGTCTCTATCTGTTTGCATGGTTTCAGTGTTCCACAATCTCTCTGCTGATATCTGAGGATGTCAAAATAGTACTATCAGGAGACTTGGGTTCTTTGTGATTTTAAGCAGGTGTTGTCTCCATCTGAGGAAAGAGGGATGATATCCATGTTGCCATATTTCCAGGCAAGTGAAGCTGACAATAGAGCTTGACAGTAGCTATGCTCAAGTCAAGGAGATCCTTAACCAGAGGAATAGATGTTCCAGAGGGTTTTTTTGCCAAGATACAGTTTGTAAATGCGCAACAATGGAAAAGCAGTTGGTAGTAGATGATTATATATTTAAAGATTTAATATGATCTAGCTATGATTTTTTATAATAAAGGATTATTTTGAGGCCTTAACTCTTTGCTACTAAAAATAGCAGCTAAGCTAGTGTTACCTGTCACCTTTTTTGTGCAAAATTATTTGAAAACACTAAGATTTAAAATAAAAAAGAATTTCTGCCCTTCATCAGAAAGTGCTGGACATAGCAGGAAGCCTGCTAATGTATTTAAAACCTGAATAAAAATCACAGGCATTCATTTTATGCATTACATAATGTTCAAATGAAAATTAATGTATATTATATATAGTTTTACTGCTTAGGTTATGACTCTCTTCTCCAGGAGTATCTTGATAGTAGAGTTTTCAATAAACGTGATTATGGGTTTTGATGCAATAATAGTTAGTGTTATGGTTTTAAGTTAACAAAACCCTTTATGTTTAATTTGCGTCACTTAATAGTGAAAAGCAAATAGCATCAACAGAGAATAAAATTATCTTTAGCTATAGAAAAATCTTCTACCTGTTTTAAGACATCTCTTTATGGTTTTCCCTACTTCTAAATAATTAGTGGCAGATAATAACTGCCAGTTGTCCTCCTGAGGACAACTTCAGCAAATGAATTATAGGTTGATCTACTGAACACTTCATTGTTAAATGGTTTCCACTAATGTTGCTAAGAGTTAGGACTTGCCTGGCTTTCAATATATTTCTCTATTTTGATTCTCTGTTTAATTCTAAGTGCTGTCATCTCTCAAATGCTGGTTTTAGATACTCAGTTAATGGAACACTGAAAATAATTATTCTAGTTATTAGAAAAGAAGGCAATTCTTCCTTTGAGTGCCTGTTTCAAAATGAGGCTCAGGTGTATTGAATGCTGCAGGCTAAGTACTCTCTCCATGCAGCTTTGGTTTTAGCTGTAAACATAAGGTACTTTGACATTAAAGGTGTTAGTTGTTACTTACTTAAAGGTTAAAGGTGTATGAAGTGGGTCAGCTAGAAAACATGCAGTTAAAAAATAGTTAGCAAGCATCTCAGAAATGTTAATTGGGTGACTTTCCCATCAGAGCACAGAAACTTCTATTGTCAGAGACAAGTTAGAATCATACTTTAAATTTAAAAAAAAAAATCTCTTTCCCCTTCACTTCTACTATAGTTATTGCCTGTACCTACAAGTAACTATCTACTGTATCTACTTGCTTCCCTGTCTTCTGATTTCTTTGGCGAGAAGTGTTTATTTCTGCTACCAATCCCTAATTCATGCCCAGAGCAAGAGTGTTATGTTTCGTGTGTTGAAGAGGCCAAGAATCTGAAGGGAACAGAAACAGCTGATCCTGTGGTTGAGACTGTTTTAATGCACATGCCACAAAAGTGACTCTAACTGTGCACTTTGCAAGAGTTCTTAACAGCTTTGATTTTTAGTACTTTCTCTTGCAGCCTAGCTCTTCTTTTAAATGCTTACATGGTCTTTCTTTAGGTAAAAGTCAGGAAACATACTGACTTCTTCAGAAATTTTCAACAGATAGAGGCCTTTCGAATCATGGACTCTGGAGTCTTGATTTCTGCCATTAAGATATTGACACTTTTGTCTCAGTTCAGATCACCCTTGAATTCAAAATTGCTTTGTTATGCATCTCAGCTTTGCTGTTTATCTGCTTTTCAAATTACCAGTAAGGATGCTGTAACCTGGTTACCAATTATCTAGACATATTACTGTTTTTATTTCCTCCCTGTTTCCTTGTGGAGAATAGTGTTCAGTGTAATTGGCACTTACCATATCAAGGGATTCTGTTGTGCTTTTAGAAAAGTACAAAAGTATATATTTTAAAAGAAAAAATACATGGTTTTGTGTATACTGTAGTCAAGAATTGCAATGACATCCTGTCCTTAAGTATAAAAAATTATAAAATTCCCTCTTCTTTAAGTTATTCTTGTAAACTGTGTATCTAGTATTTTGAATGCAGCTGATTTTTAACCTGTTTATCGAAGGACACTGTCTTTAATAAAGCCTTATAAAATGGAGCTCTGTTATCCCTAGAAATCTTAATTTTCTTTCCAGGTAAAACCATTTTTCTAGGGAAAGTCAGTCCAGTAGTGTTATGTATCTGTCTCCCTTACATTAGCTATGCCCTAACTCTTCATTCTCCCTGTACATTTATTTGAGATGTCCTGCCGGCAGAATTTCTTTTCAGAGCCTTGTTCTTTATCAAACGGGTGTAAATTTAACCTCCCTCATGTGTGTGCATGCAGTCAATTTTGTGTCAGCACTGCGGTTCAGGGATCACTTGCTACCATGGTTTCATTGCCCTTTTCTTCACTTTACATAGCTTGAAAGTAATACAGCACCCACAGAGTTCATTCTGAATTTTCTTTGAAAGACACCTTGTTTCTTGAGATGAACCTGAGTGGTCTATAAATTGGCTAGTTTTATAAATACCCCTCAAAAAATAGGGCTGCTCCAGATAGAACCCAAATACAGCTCTCTGTAATACCACAATAGCTGATGTATATCCCATGGGAGGGAAAGTCCCATATATCAGTGAAGGAACTGAAGCACTATTTGTAGGCCACTTTGAAACTTATAAAGGCTCTTTTGTCTCAGACAGCAGACAGCTAATTGAAGTCCCTTTGTACATAGAAGTAACAAATAAAAGCGTAGCAAGCTTTTTGCCAGGGGACTGAATGCTGGCTAGCTGCCCTGCCACTCCACCCCTGAGGCTAGATGTGAAGAGCTGCCCCTTCTTCAGCCCTGGTAAAAGCATGGACAGAACTTTGCAGAAGGTCTGCATTCACAAACAGGCACTGTCTTGCAGCAGAAGGCAGGGATCTGTGGAACAAGGGAAGATTGTCTATTATCCTTTACTAATGTACTGACAAAGGGAAGACATTATGTCCTTTTTCTCCATCTTTTCTGAACAGCCTAACTAGTCTTGTGTAGTTCAAGCAGTGCAAATGATGGAATGAAAGCATTGCTGCCAGTATAAGGAATCTCTGAGCCATCAGCCATGTGTAAGGCCTTGCCTTTTCATCTCTTCCATGGAGCTTAGCCTAGATACTGTACTCAAAGCTTGTGTATGAGCCACATCTATATTAAAATTTTAAAAAGGGCAACTTTTCTCCTCATGCCATCGTGGAACTCTTCAAGACCACACACTGGAATATTTCCACAATTTTTCTCGTACAGACTGTTTTTATTTGACAGAGACATTGTATCCCTAAATTGACTAACACAGACTTACTCTATTACATCATCTAGTAGAGTGATGAGTGTTAAATAAATCTATTGGAAGGCAAACTCAAAACCTAACAGCCTCTTTATTGCATAATTCCATTACCGATTAGAATTTTATACTGTTGTGGTTTCATGGTGTTATTCCAGGATTGTAATATTTCTCCTAGTCACTGAGTTTCACTGAATTGCTTAATTTTTTGATTTAAAAAAAGGCAGGGTTGTAAAGTGAAACCATTTTCCGTGTGTCAGGAGGGTCAGTAGCATTGGGAATAAAAGTGAAACTAATTTGTGAAAGGGAAAAATTCCCTGTTTATGCTGGGCAAAATCTTTCTCCACAATGTGAAAAGCTTTCATATAATATTCATTTATACCTGTCTTTCTCTCCTCCTCTTACCTGTTTATGGAGGACATACATGTCCAAAACAAGTAATAGGTACAGAACTTTTCCAGTCATCTGGATTCATTTGCTTAGAACATCAGTGTATCCACTTATGTGGATGGTTATCATAAGCTCTGTCCTCCTGGAAACACAGGTGCATTTTTGTTTTTATTATTGCAGTTTTGTGTTTAAATTTTTTTGGTTGTTTTGTTTATTTTAGTAGGTTTTCATTTGTTTGTTTGTTGAGGCTATCAATGAGAAATAAAAAATACAAGTAAAGAAAGGAAATTTATGTTTAATGCAAAGCAGATACACCAGATTTCTGTTACGTTTTTCATTGTCCTGCAATTGCTCTTGGCATGTTTATCTTGTGGATGAATATGGTGCTCATCCACACAATATTTTTATAATTAAACACCTAATGTTTCTTAATTATTATAAAATATACCATTTACTAGGGCATAAGAAGGCACCATAGGTTTCAGGAGCAAGCAGGAAATGACTTGGATCTCCTGTTGGGATTCTAACAGCATGAACTTCATGAGGGCTTCCAGAAAGAGCATGTGGAATGCTGTAAAGCATAATCATAAATGTTCAGAGACTTCTTCTTGGCTGTTGTAAGCACTGAAGTCAATATAATGTACTATGATCTATCACACTTTTTCATCTCTGGGTTACTTTCCTTGAGACATTTAGCTCAGTAAAACTAATCTTTATACAAAATTTTTGTTGCATGAAGGTTGGCGATTATATATTTTCAAGTCTTCCTTGTCACAGATCTCCTTTCCTTTGTGCCACTGATTATAATACAGTTCTGAACATATCTTTCAAATACAGTAATGGAAATGTTGTATTTGTTTGGCCTGTGGAGAAATAAGCAACACTTATTATTAGTGATTTCACTCTGGTTGACCAAATAGTTTATATCAATCTGAATGGTGGAAAATATCTTGTGACTGGAGAATGAAATTGAAACTGAAAATAACTTAAAATATTTGTCTCTATCTGCCTTTACTGAGTGGTGTTAACCAAAATATTTACAGTGTAAGCATCTACAGCTGAGCTGTTTGGTAATCAGCTTTAATTGAGCATTTTTCCCCCCACTCATTTTCACTAAGATTTTCATGGGAAGTACTCTCCCAATCTACACTACTTAACTTCCCAAAGCTTTAGAGATGAAATGATTTAGAGTTTAATCCATTTAGCTAGCTAGATATGGACAGGTTTTGTTTACAGCTATGTTACATGTTTCTACATAAACTTTAAAAAATCTGTACATATTTTAGCTACTCGGTAAACATTCTAATATGTCATTGATTCAGAGGAGAAAGGAGTATAATTATACATAACTGAATATAAAAAGCTAGGGCATGTCAAGTCTGTGGCAGATAGTATGTGATGATAAACCAGTGGGACAAAATAAATGTGCTTTCTTTGGCTGATATGTTGAAGCTAACAAACTTTTGTTACTGAATTTCCATAAGAAAACTAGTTCTCTAAAATATACTCTCTCTTCCATTGGTTTTGGATACTCTAGGTTGATAAAATATTCTGGAACATGAATACATTTTGTTTTGTAGCCAATATTATATCTTATCACAGACTCAAAAATTCTTCAAATTCAATGCTTATGTCAAGACAGATATTTCATGATGAATTGTTCTTACAGCTCCACGAGCTAAAGTTCTGCAAAGGGACACAGTCTGCCGTGACCTATATGTTGAACATCATGTTGAACATGATAAAAATTCAAGTGCTACAGATGGTCATGGAAAATACTCTGCTAGCAGAATGCTTAATCTAGTGCACATGTATGTAATTCCATGTGCAGCTTCTTTATAATACTGAGGAATTTGAAGGGAAAAAAAAGAGAAGATAGGTTCTTCAGACATTACATTGAAGAGATGTGGAACTATTCACTGTCTCCTCTTCTTACCCCCCTTGCTTTTGTAGCAGAATTTTCATCTGGACAGAAACACTGTTCATGGATCAGAATAGGCCTTAAACCATATCCTGCTCAGTTTTTGGAGAAAGTATCAGATCCTGATTTGGAAAGACTTTGTTTTATACTGCATGATTAATTTTCTGTGCAAGTATTTATATTGCTTTTTTGTTTTGTTTTAATGGATGACTTTTCATTCCATGTGGGCAAAGTCCTGATAGATATGTAAATCAAAGAACTGAGACTGTTCCCCTAAAAATGGCCCTCTCAGAGGGGACCTGGCACTGCCTGCATTATCCATTTGAACCAAGACACTTCTGAAAAGTTATATGGAGTCTTCTGCCTAAAACAGCAAACATGAATTAAGTTTTCTCACAGGGAAATGAGTATCCAAGTGGTGGGGACCCTAATAAGAGAAATGGCTGCTCTTATTTTCTCATTTTGTCCTGAATTCAAATGTTGAACTGCATTAAAGAAATGGCGGATCTTCTGACAAAAGAGCTTTCCTACAGGAATTCATATGAAATAAGGTTTCTAGCTTGGGATGTCTTTAAAGTCTCTTGCATATTATATGTCTTTCATCAGTGGTACCTCAGTTAATCTGACTTCTTGATCCCTCACTAGTAACATTAAACCAAGTAACTGCTGATAGGTTCTTCTTCAAGAGCCCACCCTGTAATTGCTTCCCTTATTTGGGCCACTGCACTTTAATCCAGTGGGTTTGTTATTTTGTCTTGACTAACTTTTTCATACCACTGTGAACTGAAAATGAAACATCTGCCTTATTTCAAAAGGATTTAGTAACTGAGAAAAAACTTGAAGAAGTTTTGCATGAGATGCATGTTACTGGCCGTTGCAGTTTCATTCAAGAACCAATACATCTGAGTTTAATTGTGCAGCTTACATCCTTCCTTGTAGCTCTAGTCCAAAGGCATTTTCTCTTGAAAGAAAGCAGTGGCATTATCTGGTGGTTTGTTTTTGTTTTTTTTTTTTTTTGTAGGTTTTTTTAAATACTTGCCATCCAAGATAACTGACTGTACTTGGAATATGCATTTATTAGCTGAAAAGATGATGGCACTTCCAAGGGTGCTGTTATGTTCACTACTATCTGTGAGAGCTCAAAAATTCTAAAATTCAGGCAATAAAATAAGCTGTATAATTCTGAAGTTACAAATGCCCAAAAAAGTTGTTTACATAATCAAATATCACGTGGGAAAAATGTGTTTATACAATACTTCAGCGTTGTTACTTGATCATCGTCTCAAAGCATATGTGCCTCTTCAGTTAAATTTGAAATTCACCCTCATAATACACTGGTGGGTGATGGTGGTTTGTTTTTATTTTTTTCCCCTTTCTTTTTTTTTGCTAAAAAACACTGAAAAATTGATTACTTGAGAGGTTTTTAAAGAACTGTTTTAGAGTGTTCGGTTTTTCCCTTTCCATGGGAAAAAGTCATGCATTTCCCAACATAAATCGGTCATTTGATAAATAACTATGTTTGTATGTATTCATTGAAATATAGACGAATAATATCTTACACATGTATAAAACCAAAAGAATCTGAAGCTAAGAAGTCTGTCACTAATTTTTGCTTCTTTTGAAGATGCAAACAATAAGCCAGTGACAGAAACTTAAAAACAATATAATAGAAATACAGGATTGGATGAGCAGGCTGCCTGGCAGATACATTTGTTTTTACACATACCTGGTGTTGCTTGTTTGCAGTGCATGTGCATAGCATACATTTTTGAGATGTCACTAGTCACTTTGTCTGGAAAAGGTTAAATTAAGAAAAAACATGGGAACAACTACTTCTTTTGCTATGATTCTGTGAAATTTTTTAACTTTTCCAGGGTGAGGCCTCCCACTATATGACATGGCACTTCACGACTGTGATGTGCCAGGGTAATCCATGTAGTTTGAGGAAAGGCTGAAGAAGAAAGCTTCAAAAATCGAAGTACAGCTGTGAGCATACTTTTTTAAAAAAATTGCAGTTTTAAAATGATCCTGTGTTTGAGTGTTTGGGAAGGTCTGTCTACTGCATTCACAAGTTAAAGATATTCTGCAGTTTCAGAATGACAGACCTTACAGTGTTGAGTGGGAATAGAGAGGAAATACACTTTCAGTTCCATTTAAATTGTTCATAGTCTAAACATTGCTCTATGTTTTTTAAGATGCTGTTGTACCCTCTGTTAATTCCCTTCATGTTTATTCCATGTTTATTGGGAAAATCAAATTAATCTGTGTTTTCCTATGCCTGAGTTAGGCATGCTATTTCACAAAGCCATTTATATTCAGGCACCTTGTAGACAACATTCAAAATGAGCAATCTTCTTCACTCCCACACTTCTGTAAACATCGGAGTAGCAGGGAAATCCATGACATTCCTTCACAAATTGTACAGTTTGCTGGATTTTTATGAAGGGCACAGCACGGCCACTCTGCTGCAGGGGTTCTTGTTGGAGAAAGGTGCATGTTAAAATTCAAGCCCTACATATTAAACTATTTTAGATAGATTTTGCAGTGCAATGGTTCTGATCAAACCAGGAACCTTGTGTACTCTATCTAGGAGAACTATACACTGGTACCACCTGGCAGAGATAGTAAAACCTGATCCTTATCGTTGTGCTGTGCCTGGAACAGCCATGGAAACAATTCTTCTTGCCAAATAACAGACCTTGTCCTTTTGAGATGGCAGTATCTTACACACTGTGCTGACCTAAACCAAATGGGCTCCTCACCTGAGACATCTAACACTGCCTTTCCTTCCCTTCCTAACTCTTCTTTTTGCGTATAGTCAGCCTTGCCCTTTGGAATTTCAGAGTTTCAGATTTTTTTCTTCCTTGGAGCTCATCTCATCTGGTTGTAAATTTGAATTTGTGACATTCACCTTGTGAAAAGGTGAGATTTTTGTTATGCACCTTTTGTCTGTCACTAACTGTCTATGTCAGAGGGATTATCTTGCTGAGTAGCCCCCTAAGTATAACCAAGTCAGTTAGAAGGATCCATGCAAAAAATCTTAAATAAGGGTGAATTTGATAAATGCTGACAAAACTGAAGTACATTAATACTTTTAATTGCATGATTTTTGCTAACATTACATCTCTATATAAACTTTGGAAAGTTTCTTACTTAACCAGCCTTCTTCATATGGTATCTCAGATTGCTGTAATCTTCTTTTTTAAAGGTTATTATTCTCGTTCTCTTCTAATTCAGCAAGTGTAAATAGCCAAACCAGCAAAGCTTTCAAGACTTGAAAATCAGGAAAGAAATTAGATATCTGAAGGTCCTGTGATTACAGTGCTTTTTATGCAGAGACAGGGATGCTTTCTTTGGAGAGCAATTTTCTCTAATCATTATTGTTTATAGGAGTGTGAAGACAGTGTTTGACTGGCTCTGCCCGGAAGCATCCAAGACAAAGTGTAGTTGTATAATAAATTAATCAAAGTAACTGATGTCAGTTCTGAACTGCTGCTTAAGAACCTTTTCTGACCCTTTGTCAAGGATTTTCCCTTCTTTTTACCTGATAATATGGTGTATATCACAACTAACCTTTGCTTTTGGGTTCTTCTGAGTGCAATCTTTATGAAACATGTTTAATAGGAGCAGCTATTAAAGGTATAAAGAAAAACAGTGGTAGGAATTAATATTCTTATAATATTCTTGTAAATTATTTACATTATGGTCTGTGGAAGAAAGCACAATGTTAATTAGTTTACCAGTACTCATCTCTACAACCAAGCCAGCCTGTGTATTTTACTGTTACCAAAACGGTTTAGTATACACATTCAAAAGATGGTGCAGTAGAAATTTGAAAGCAATGGAATAATTCATTATAGGAAAGCTTTAAATGGTTATATTTGTTTCTGTCTATCATCTAGTAATTTCCTGCAGTCATCCTTTCAGAAAATACGGTGTGCTGGGCACTGAATAACAATCTGAAGAGGAAATGTGCTGCCCATTGTAGAGCTGCAGTGTTTCCACTCGTCTTCCTGAAGTGTAAATAAAACCTGCTCAGAACAATGCTAGGGGGATATTGAATGCAGCACAGTAAGGCTACACGTGTTTTATGATCTTGGGAAGCAAGTAAAACTTTATTCAGAGCTCTGGATGCTAAATTTATCCGAGAGTGCTGAGCTAGTGTAGTGTAATAGAGTAGCTGGGCTTTGGTCTGCATTGAAAAGCACTAATCTGACAGTTCTCTGTTCCGAGTCGTGCATCTCTCTGAAAGAAACAAGAAGGTGAGGTCAAATGAAGTAGTGGAGGCAAGACCACCACCACCATCCCCCCCAACTCTCAAAAAAAAAAACAAACAAAAAAACAACCCAAAATCAAACAACCACCACCCGCACCCCCCAGCCGAAGCCCCCAGCAGCCCCGGGCCGTGTGCTGGCCGCTCGCTGGCCGCTCGCTCTCGAGAGACGCGGCGCTGGAGCAGCGCTCCCAGGACCCGCTGGGAGCAGCGCCGTGCGTGGGAGAGGCGGTGCGAGCCGGGCGGGGGAAGGGGGAACGAGGCAAACCAAGTGAGGTGGAGTCAGCACAGCAGGCATAGACTGAATGGGCAGTCGAGCCGAAGAGCGAGCGGGAAGCCTAATCTAACAACAATCGGGGAATTGCTTTCTGCCTGGATGAAGTGAACTCTGGCTGTTCTTCATCTGGGTGGCTGAACCGAGACAGGGAGCGTGTGCTTCTCTCGCCGCAGACACTGGAACCCACTTTGCGGTGAAGTTCTAACGCGCGAGGGAGAGCGGAGGGTGCTGGCAAATGCGGGAAATAGCTTTTCCCGAGTCTCTGCGTGGCGGGGCGGTGCGCCCGGCTGCCTGGATTCGGTGAGCCACGGGAAGCATGCGGCACGGAGGGAGGGAAGGAGGATTTCGCACAGCCCCGTGGGAGAGCTGCTGTCACGATGGCTTCGATAGGTAGGTTTTTGGGCTCCCTGCGCCCCTGTCTCGTGCGTTTTCCTAAGTCTGAAAACTCGTTTTGTGGGTTGGTCTCGTGTTGGGCTGGTCGCGCCCGCCGCAGCGGCAGCGGAACGTGACCCCGGGAAAAGGGGAGGGCGGCGGGAGTTCACCGGAGCCAGCCAGCCCCAGCCAGGCCACCAGGGCCGCTCCGCTGGCGGGGCGGGGAGCTGGGAGCTGGGAGCACGCACGGAGCCTGCGGCCTGCTGCTGCGCGCTCTGTGGAATTGCAGTGGGAGGAAGAGTTACGCCTTTTGTAGTCATGTAACAACGCTGCGAGTCTACACAGAAACTGAGAAGGTTTGCAGACAAGGAGTTCTGTCAGTATGAGAGCTTTTTGCAATCGCTGAGGAATTATTGAGGGCATGAGTCAGAGCTTGAGAGTTTAGTTTCGTCACTTTTCTGCCGAGGAAGGCTTCTAATTTTTTGTGTGTCGTGGTGAGTCTTTTTCAAAGTAGAAGAAATGAGGACTGCCTGGAACATATATAATTTCTGTCTATGTAGAAAAAATTTGTCCAGACTGGGTCTTTTTCCTCCCCTGAGGAGCTCTTAGTAATATTATGGCAGCACTGAATTTCTTTTCAAAAGCATAAAAGGTGTACAGATTTTGTAAACACGAATCTTTCCTAAATGAGGAATATGGCATAGTTTTCCTGCTTCCTTGCTTAATGAGAAAAACACTTTATTGTGCCATTAGCACTGGAAGGGTAATTCCTCTAATTCTTTCATCTCAGACAAAGTGTATTTGTGTAATACATGTAAAACACTCTCACTTTCTTACTTCAGATCTGAATTTTCCATGAAAATACAATAGAGTCTTAGAGCAGCCAGCTATTACATGGTACAATGTACAGGATGCGCCAGAATAAAGACCCTAGTTCTTAGTACTTAATGCAAACAATTTTTTTATTCAAGTAGTAGCGGTACATGCTTGCGTAAAGACTGCAACCCTAAAAGGAGAGTTACTGATTCACAGTTCTCGAGAGACAAATCAAGAAAAAAAATGCAAGAGCTTCAATTCTCAGTTGTGTTCTGTGATACTGAACAACACTGAAGATAAACTGACCTGAGTTTATTTTTACCATTTTCAGTCCCAGGTTATTAAAAGCAGCCTCTGAAAAGTCAGTTCTTTTTCTGGTTTTAAAATAAAATAAAATGGTTTAGGTGTACTACTTCAAAATAAAAAAGCAGCCCTCGCTTTTGTTATTCAGGCTGCAGTGACCTGGGTTCAGCGTTTTCTTATGGGCAAGTGACTAAAAAAGTGAACGAGTTGAAGAGGGTCACGTTTAGGCAGAATTTTTCTCACAGCAGAAGAACAGGACCAAATCGAGAGTTTTGATAGAAGGTCTGAACATCAGTTTGATTGCTTCCATTCCTTCTGTGAGGTAAGTACGCCTCAGACATCAAAAGCTGTGTACTGGAAACTCTCTGGTGCCTGGTGGCACCAGGGAACTGGACTGTGACAGGAAAAGGGGAGTTTAAACTCCTTCTTTCCCTCTCTTTCACCTTAGGAAAAGTATATAGGGTTGTAACACAAAATAGAAAATCACACTGAGTCTTTATGCTTGCTTCTCAGAAGTGTCAAAATCAGTCCCAAGCTCTGTTTTGCTCCAGTTTACCCCCTGCACCATCACCCTTACCTGCTTTCTTTTGGCTTTGCAGTGTATCTGTCACTAGACATGAGTGGCACTTTTCAGTTCAGCAGAGACATCTTAGACCCGCATCTCCAACATTTCAAGCAATTTTAATGGATAATAAACTTTGGAGCACAAGGCTGACATTTTACGCTTTTCTTGAAAGGTGCTTGGTCTTTCAGTGCATTCAGTGCCTGAAAAAGTATTACTGTTCATTTTGAAGGTACCATTTGCATGTTTCATAGGTTTTTTCTACTCTAAAAGTTTTGCAATTTAATTTTACAATTTGATGAAAATTGTCATATTCAGCAGTGTGAATGTCTAAAATTCCACTATGAGATAAATCATGATAAGAATGGAATTGTCTGTCTCTAAAGCTATTTTACTAATTTGCTGTGTAAACTTAGTATGGACATGTTAATAATTGTGTTCTAATTGTTTTATTGGATGTGGGCTTTTTCACCACTGAATGATCTGCTGTACGTAGAGACAGAATAGGGGTTCTATTGTTTATGCATTATGTACTGATAGTGATTCTCTCCTAAAGAGTGTTTTAATAAATGTCACCTTTTATGTTTGCATGTGATCCACATGTCTTGAGGACGTGCCTCTGCAGCTGATTTGCATTCCTAAGACAGCAAAGCTATGCTTTAAGTCAGTAGCAGAGCGTCTGCAAGATCTTTTAAAATACATGAAAAGACATACGCAACTGATTGCTTTAGTCCTTGGGGAAGTTTCCCTTTTTTCCCCTGGTACTACTTGGGAGAATGAAATGAATTAGTACAAGAAAGCCTTTCAGAAAGTCATGATAAGGATTTTTCTGCTTTGAAGATGCTGTATTGTTGATTTTGTTCAGCATATAGAAGTTATTTGTATTTTGGTGTTTATATAATACCAAGTTACCTGTAAAACGGTCTGGCTATTTTCTTAGTAGAAAAGAAGCTGGATAGTTTAGGGTTTAGGGCAGGGACTGAAGAGGGGGTAAAGTGGGGTCTGGTAAATCATTCTTTTGATTCTTACTGATGTGCAGAGGGGGAAGAGGGTAAGTTAATTGTGTCAGCCTGTGGTTGCCTGGAGATAAGCTGACACCTGGCATAGCTTGAGTCTGCATTTGGTTGTTACTGGCAGGCCACTATGGGAGTTAGAAGTTGCAGAACATAGGAATGTCCCACTTTTGTCATGCATCTTGCCAGAATCTCCCATGGTGAAGGTGGTGAAGTGCCATCCTTCCTCACCCAGTGCTTTCTAGGGAGGACTGCTGTGCCAAGGGTATTTCCTCAAGAGGCGACATGGATGATTTACAGCTCTCTTTAGGGCATAAGGCAAGAATGATTTTTTTATTCTAAATACATTTGAAAGGCTCCCAGAACACAGTGAACGCTTTCTAAATGCGCACAATAAATACTTGCATGAAGTTAAAAACCTTCAGTACTGTAGTGTACGTTACATTTAATCACTAGCAGTTTGGGTTCTAATTGTTGAAGGTGTTTTTTCTTCCACCAAATAAATGTCTCTGAGAAATACTTTACTGCCTCTCAGATGTGCTGTTTTATTTCCCAGGTTGTCAGCCACTCCGTTGTTGTATTTTCTATAATATCCAAGCATGTAGTACATATTCCACTGAGGTTCTTCTCAGATGAAGCAACTGAAGCTGACCTTTTTTTGTGCAGAGAGGTTAATACCTGGATGCTAGAGCCATTGTCTTAATAACTTTCCCAGGTTGAGCTTGACTGATTGATTACTTGCAAAGAGAGTTGGTCCACTCAAACAGGCATTAGCAGAACCTCCAAGCAATAGTAATTCTGTCTTTTCATTCACAAACATGAAAAAATCCTGTTACATTCTGTCTGCTTGGTATTGATGGGTTTTTGGAAAGTAGGAACCAGTGTCTCTGTGTTGGTACATGATTTTGACTCATGACATGTACTTCTAAATGAGAAGTGGAACTACTTATGTTGAATAGGAAAGCATGTACTGTGCAAAAGACACAATAAAGTTATTCCATTCCCTGGCATCTGAAGTTACAAAAGACAAGACTTGAGGCATCCTTTATTGATTCCCACATATTCTGTGAAAAGGAAGTGGTACCTTGAAGTGGCTACCTGAAAACAGAGACTAGACAAGATTGAGAGAATATAAGTAGGTATTTATTTGAAGGGCCTTCAAAGGTACACCTTGGGTAGTCAAGAGGATGCTGGGTCATGAGTTCTTCACACTTTTATAAGTTTGGTCCATTTGCATATCAGAGTTAATTCCCCAATTATAATTTCAGGTAATGATGTAATTACCCCAAGTTTGCCTCTCTTCTCAAAGGCTTTAGTTTACATATTTTGGGGCCTGGGACAACAAGGTGTCCTTGAAATGCAACCCTGGAGAGGGTTTGCTATGTCTAACCAGAATGAGAGAACAGTAGCTAACAGGCCATATGAAATTTCAGAGTTACATAGTAGGCAATACAGGATTTGAAAAATATAAAAGTTAGAACCTAAGGCATCAGAAGAAACAGTGTGACCAAAGTTAATGGGTTTCATTTAAAGGAGTAATTTGATTCACTGTATTTTTGTGAAATTGAAAGCAGAATGTAACAAGTTTAAAAGGTCAGAATTTCAGTAAAGTTAATACTTCATAAACTGACTGAAAGCAAGAGAGACTTTTGGTCTCTCTTACTAATTTTGGCACCTTTGTATTTGGAAAAGCAAGGGAGTGAAAACAAAGATAGATAACCCCTAAGAATCTTACAGTGCAAATAGACTTGGAAAAGTGTCAGTTTGTAAACTGCTCAAGTGGCTTGGTTGCTTTGGCTTACTTCAGAGCAGTATTACCTTCTCTGTCCATTTGGCTTTCAGGCTAGCCTCAGATGGTGGTGTGGTAGTGAGCTCAGCGTTTTGGAAGCAGAACACTGATTTAAAGCTCTCTTTCCCCAAAAGATGTAACTGAGGAGCTTGACTTGAGTTTTCAAGCTGATGTGATACACATTAACTATCACCTTCTCATGAAAAGGACTACAAAGTTTGAAATATATGAGAACCTACTAAAATACAAGGTATGGTAGTGAAATGACTGCTTTTTCGTGCCCACTGTTGTCGGATGATTGTCTCCAAAGGTATGAGGTGATCTTGCCCTTCAGCTGCTGCAAGAAAAGAAAAGGGATGTTGTTACCTATCTTTTATCTGGACCATTGTGTGGCTTAAGCTACTTTGGGTTTTTCTCCCTTTGGGGGAGGTGGGGGGTGGGTTCCTTTTTCTTCTTTGGTTCAACAGATTTAGTGGATTAAAATATGGGTTAATCTGTAAGATCTTACTTTATATAGCTGTGTCCTGGGCACATCCGGGAGTTTCTGCTTACAACTGAAAAAAGCCTGCAACTTTTACAGGTTTTACCTGTTGCTGCCAAGTAGAAGACTGAGCTGGATATTTTTGTGCATTGCATGTTGGCACAATTAGTATTAATTTTCTTTCCTAATGTCATTTTTCAGTAGTGTGTGGTGCAAAGAATCCAGCTCCTTTCTAGCATCCTACCTTTTAAAGTTGATCATCAGTAATAGTAAATGTAGGTCTAATATGGGTGCATGAAGAGATACAAACATGAATGATCCTAGCTTTGTCTTGTCACTTCTTGAAGCAGGGAGCTGCATTTTTACATAGTCAGTGTTTTCACAGGTATAAATGGCATGGTAGGGGCCTGAACCAAGAAGCACTGCTGCTTTGCTTTCTGTCAAATGTGCCAGGCCAGTTAATTCTGTAGAAGCTATGAAGTTGCAGAGTTATTGATTCCGTGAGATAAAGGGTTAACAGCTGACCAGTGAACTCTGCATCAGACAATGAGAGGACATAGCTGAAATATCCAGCAGTCTTGTTTTTAATCGAAGTGAAAACAAGACTGCTTTCATGGGGAAGTGCCTTTCAGATATTCTTGTTTCTAGCCTGGCGAGAGTTGTTCTGAGCTTGTGTTTTTTCTGCAGGTTACATGCCTGGCTGCCAGTGGCTTTTCACTCTATGTTTAGTATTTTACACCTGTGAAAGTGGGGTATGAAATGCATCTGTGAGCGTGACAGTGATCCTTCCCTCATGCAGTGTATAGTGCTCTAAAGGTAATAGCAACAATCCAAGGTCTGAAACAGGGAAGAATCAAGCCTTGGTCCCTTTATTCGAGCAAGTGCTGTGGAAGGAGTGGAATTTGCTGTGTAAATCTGTTAGATTAACTCTTATGCATGTAGTTGAGATCATATTAGAGTGGGAGAAGATTTTAAGCTATTTCAGAAGGAGTGCCACTCCCTTCCCTGCCCCCAAACTCTTGGTAACTGGATTCCAGTGACTCCCTTGTATAGTCTGGTATCAGGAGAGCAGACACAGAGGCATGAAAACAAGCAAGCATATGGAGATAAGCTTGTGATTGTAATTCCTGTTCCCATGAGGAATGCATTAACCTCTTGCATTCGGAAGCAGAATTATCTCAACCTGCAGTGTAACTGGGAAGCATCCGGGCAAGTTCATGTGCAGAGATGAGATGCCTGTCCCACTTGATACGCTTTGTCAAATGCTGGTCTCTGAAGAGTTGTCTGCTTTTAGCCTAGTCAGAGTTGTGTTTCTGGGGAGGGTCCAGTAGTTTTCATCCATACAACATCAATTTGACCAACGTACCTTGACCAACATGGCTTTGTGCAGCCACCTTTTCTGACTGTGTTTGCACCAGCATGTAGATGACTGTAATGTAGCTGATCTAGTAGATAAATACAGATTCAGATTTCTGTAGCTCTTCCTCACTAAACATTTCTGCAGTATTTCCTTAAAGTTCACTTTTATGGCTGTTATGAATATAGTTAAAGGTATAGTTAAAAGACAATTTCTGTTAAAAGGCAGTTTTCTGTTTCCATTATCCAGTTAAATATTTGCTCTGTACGATGTATGTTATGTGATGAATTCAGATGGTGTATAGTCAGGGCACTAATTTGCAGGTTTTCTTATCTCAGATGTATCTTTAAGTACCTTGAACACTCCTCATTCAAGTAATAGCAGAACCAAGCTCTGCCATGAATTGAAGGGAAAACAGTATTCATTTAGACTTGTTTCAGTGGCTTTTTACATTAGAAAGATTTCCTTATGGAAGATATGCATTAGCATGATCTTAACTCTTTGTAGGAATGTAATTGTTCCATAACTTCCTTGGTTTTGGTGGTTTTTTTCCCCCTCCCTTATTCTTTGGAAGTGTATCAACTCAAGAGACAGTAGTTAGAGATTGTTTAACCTATGACTGTTACTGGGTTTCAGTCCTGCCAGTGTTGAGGTCAGTAGGACTATTCAGATGCATGGGCACCTGTAGTATTAGAGTCTTCTGTCATGGAAAACAGTGTGGTTGAGCCTGGACCTATGTGAATACATGTTGACTTTTTTTATGCTAATCCAGAATAATTAAATGTAATTCCCATTAGAGCTTGACTGGTTATTTAAGTATATCTCTAAAAAACAAGGTGAAACTGTTCCTGTATAAAGCTCTGCAGTATTAGCATCCACATTATTCCTCATCTAAATGCATCTGTGTAACTATATCCTATATTATATATGTCCAGTATAATTAGGTTGAACTTCTTTCAGATTTCAGTCAGTTTAGAAACTAGTTACTCTGGTGCTGTTTGCAGGCTATTAGAAAATAAAGGTTACAGTTGTTTTGTTTCTTTGTCTGTGTGGTGTGCACAAAGTCACACCTGAAAACTAGCTGCTCAGGTGTCATGGTTTAAGCCCAGACAGCAACCAAGCCCAGTGCAATTGCTTGCTCACTCGCCAACTCCTAGGGCTGGGGAGAGAATTGGAAGGGTAAAAGAAAACTCCTGGGCTGAGATGAAGACATCCTAAGAGGGAAAGCAAAAGCCTCATGCACAAAAGCAACACAAGGAATTAATTCACTTCTTCCCATGGGCAGCTGGATGTTCAGCCGTCCTCAGGAGAGGAGAGCCCATCACGTGTAATGGTTGCTTAGGAAGACAAATGCCATAACTCCAAATGTCCTCCCCTTCCTCCCCTCACTTTGTATAGTGACCATGATGTCATGTGGTCTGGAATATCCTTCTGGTCAATTTGGGTGACCTGTCCCATCTGTGTCTTCTCCCAACCTCCCATGCATGCCCAACTGCCTTGCCAGTGTGGCAGTATGAAAAGTAGAAAAGGCCTTGTCTGTCTCTGTGTAAGCTCTGCTCAGGAATAACAAAAATATCTCTGTATTATCATTACTGTGTTAAGCACAAATCCAAATCAGCCACATACCAGCCACTGTGAAGAAAGTTAACTCTACCTCAGCCANTGCACAAAAGCAACACAAGGAATTAATTCACTTCTTCCCATGGGCAGCTGGATGTTCAGCCGTCCTCAGGAGAGGAGAGCCCATCACGTGTAATGGTTGCTTAGGAAGACAAATGCCATAACTCCAAATGTCCTCCCCTTCCTCCCCTCACTTTGTATAGTGACCATGATGTCATGTGGTCTGGAATATCCTTCTGGTCAATTTGGGTGACCTGTCCTGTCTGTGTCTTCTCCCAACCTCCCATGCATGCCCAACTGCCTTGCCAGTGTGGCAGTATGAAAAGTAGAAAAGGCCTTGTCTGTCTCTGTGTAAGCCCTGCTCAGGAATAACAAAAATATCTCTGTATTATCATTACTGTGTTAAGCACAAATCCAAATCAGCCACATACCAGCCACTGTGAAGAAAGTTAACTCTACCTCAGCCAAAGCCAGCACAACAGGTAAACCATGTGCTGCACTGTGCTGCTAAACTGCCTCTCAACCCCAGTGGTGTCCTTTTCTGCTTCTGTGAGCAGAAGAGTGTGAAGGCTGGCTCACTCACCTTCCTGCCTTCCCATCAGCTTTTTATACAAAGTGATAGTATACCCCTGAGCTTTCTTTTCTCCAGGCCATACAGTCCCAGCTGTCTGGGACTCAGCCTCTGCTCCTATAAAAGGTGCTTCAGTCCCAGTGATGGCATCTTTGTGACCTTGTGCTGGACTTGTTCAAGCCAAGTCCCTGTCTCTCTTGTATGGAGGAGCATATAAATGGGCACACAGCTTCATATCTGGCTGTTAGGATCCAATTATTATTATTATTAAGGTTCTTTAGAAATTCCTCTGCCCAAATTAAGGTGCAAATGAGACCATATGCCAGTGACAATAGTATAGGTTTTATTGTATAGCAGATACGAGAGAAAGAGGATATGGATTTTATTGTATAGTAAATGTGAGAGGAGAAGAAAAGGAGTAGAAAGACAGTGGCGGGGGGGGACAGAAAGAGAGTGACAGGGACAGAATAAGGAAAATATCACCACTCCATGGATCCCAGTGATGTTCCATTGATCCTCTCCAGCTGCTCTTCTTGGTGGTGAAAGTTCCCCCGGAGGTGTAGAATCTCCTGGGTTTTTATCCCCTTGAGCCAGGTGGCAATGTCCAGGCCTGTCCCCCTGGGGGAGGNCACCTCCTTCTCCCCCCTTGGCTGGGGGGGAGTCTGTGTAAACCTGGCTTCTGTGAGCTGTGCTCTCCCCCCACCCCAAACTCAGCTGGGGATGATCCTTCGCACAGCTGGTGCCTTTAGCCTTTTGGTGAATGCATACCTTTCCCTTCGCCTGAGGTGACAGAACAATGGGCTTCCCTCTATCTAATTAGCAGTTTGACTTTCCAGTTCAAAGTCCCAGTGCTCACGGAGGCTTCTTGATTGTAGCATCTTTATAACGAGCAAAACTTTATATCAGTGTTTGAGGCATGAACTATTTTCAGTTTCTGACAGTGGCCTCTAACGCTAAAAAGGGAGGAAGGATCACCTCCATTGACCTGCTGTCAACACTTTGTGATGCAGGCTGGGATACTATTGGTCACCTTTGCTATGGTGTTTTATTGCTGGCTCATGGTCAGCTCATTGTCCATGAGAACCAAGTCCCTCTCCACAGAACTGTCTCCAGCCAGTCAGCTCCCAGCATGTGCTGGTGCCACGGATTATTCCTTCTCTGTTGCAGGAATTTGTATTTCCCCTTGTTGAATTTAAGATTCCTTTTATCCTATTTCTCCCACTTCTAAATAGCAGCACAACCATCTGGTTTGTCAATGACTCCTCACAGTTTTCTGTTGTCTGCAAAACTTGCTGATAACACTTTATCCTGTTATCCATATTGTTAATGAAGGGTGTTGAAGAGTATTGGTCCTAGTATCAGCCCCGGGGTATAATGCTATGGCCTTCTAGTGGACTTGCTGCAGCTGATCACAAGCCTCTGGGCCCAGATATTCAGCCAGTTTTTAGTAGATCTCACTTCAACTTATCTAACCCTTATTTTGTCAGCATAATCAGCGAGGATATTATGGAAGACTATGATAAAAGCCTTATTAAAGTCATGTTGTAGTTTTAGGAGTTTCCTTTTTTGTTTTCTCTTAAAGAATTTTCCCCATACTTGTTGCTAAGAGACAAATTACTGGGTGCTTAAGAGAGACAAAAAGACCTGGCCACAGAGGGGAGGAGTCCTGCTGGCTGCTCTCTTTTACCTAGGGTTTTCTTGTGTTAGGCCAGGATGCCATGAGATTTGAACTGGGGAAAAAGGGCTGCTGGGTACAGCCACTGGCTCTTGGGTTCTCCCAGCATTTGGAGGGGAGAGAAGCTGCTCTCGTGGTGGAGGGAATTTGTTGCCATTGGGGGCTTCTGCCTTCTGCTGCCTTCCTTCTACTGTGAGTGGAGCTTGCTCGCTGGAGCGGCTGTTGCACTGGGACCCTATTTTAACACCCTATTTTAACACACTTCACTAAAAAGGGACCTTTTCACCATCTGCTTGGGTGCCTCAAGGGGACCCTGGGATCCCAAGCCTGCCTTTCCCTGCCCTGCTGGGAGCTGGGCTGCAGCTGCTCCGCCTCTGCTGTTCTTTGCCACTGCTTCGAGCCTTCACTACACTGTAGCCCCACACCTCCTGCCTGCNCGCCATTACCGTGTGGTGCTGAGCTCGCGCCACAGCGCCCCCTGCAGGCGCGGGGGAACCATCGCACCCGCCCTGCTCACCGGGAGCCGCCAGCGCCCCCTGCTGGCCGTGAGCGTCACTGCCCCAAAGGGGAAAGGGCCCAAGAGCCGAGCCAGAGTCACTGGGGCCTGTTCTGTTTGGTGTCACTGCCACAGTTACTGCTGTGTGTTTGCCTTGATATATATATATATTAGTAAAGAATTATTAATCCTGTCTTCAAATCTTTGCCTAAAAGCCCCTTAATTTCAAAATTATAATGATTCGGAGGGAAGATTCCTGCCTTCTTTGGCAGACACCTGTCTTTTAAACCAAAACAAGTCAAGATAAGGAACATCCACTGCTCTTTCCTTAGCCACTAAACTAGTCAGTTTACTGAAGAAAGTTATCTCAGTGGATATGCATGATTTCCCCTTTGTAAATTCATGATGGCAACTCTCAGTCGTTTTCTGCCATATGCTTGGAAGTGGTTTCCAGGGTTTGTTGCTCCATCACCTTTCCAGAGACTGAGGTTAGATTAACCAAGCCTACAATTCCCTGGATCATCCTTCATACCTTTTTTGGAGGTATGAGTGATGCTTGCTCCCTTCCAGTTTTTACGAATCTCTCGCAGTCATTGAGACCTTTTAAAGATTATTGAGAGTGGTCTTGCAGGGTAGAGCTCCCTCAGCTCTTGTGTGTTCAACTTCTCAGGCCCCAATGGACTTAATTATGTCCAGTTTGTTTTAGTTCTCCTTTGCTTAGTCCTCCTCCACTGAGGGTATGTTTTGATCCAGACTTTTTCTGTGGTCTCGGGGGCTTGAAGTTCCTAAAGGCTTGTTTTACTGATAAAGACTGATATGAAGAAGGGTGTGAGTAGCTCAGTGTCATCTGTGTCATTATCCACCAGGTCCCCTGCCTCATTCAGCAAGTGGGCTGAATGGGTTTGGCGGGCTTAGTGAAGATCATGGGTTGAGATAAGAACAATTTACTGAAAAAAGAATGAGATGAGAAAACAAAACTAGAAGTAACAATACTAAGAAAAGAGAAAGTGATTCACATACAAAAATGCTCACTGCAGAGCTTGACCAGAGTCCCTCCCTCCAGTTGGCTACCACCACCACCTCACTGCTCCCTCTGCCATGCTTTCTTAACTAGAAAGGACCATATCTTCCTGGAACAGACTCCCTTCCTCCCACCCCCAGCAATGACATGAGGTGGTATACAGTAACTCCAGGTCCTGGCCGTGCCCCCTTCTGTGTACTGCAGAAATTAACTCTGTTGCAACTGGGACCAGGACACCCAATTTTCTACTGGTATTTTAAGTGCAAATGGTGCAGTTGACTAGACATACCTGATAAACACGGTGAACTGTGGAATGCAAAATATCTGGATCAGACAGGTCCATTCTCATCTTAAGGGCTAGAGAATGTATTCTAGAGAACCGTTCAAATAGTTTGAGTGTTGCAATTCTGTAATCTCTATTCCCTCTGCCATTTGACCTGCTGGATGTTTTCAGCAATAAATATTTTGTGAAATAACATCTGCTGCTCAAACAAACAAAAACTCTTCTTTATGATCTTATTAAGAGAAAACCAGAATATTTTATGAACACTTTTTTTCAGTACAAGGTTCATAAAAATGCATGTTGTTTTTAAATTTGCATTTACTTTGTTTTCTTTGCTGCAGAATCTCGAAGTTGCACGGAAGCCATTAACCTCTCTATGGTGATGTCTGACAGCACCATGGACACTAACTCTTCTTTGCTGAGGGCCACCATGCAGACTGATCCCTCCTTTCAGCGCTGTTTTGCATCTTCATGTACTGTTTCAAGTAGCAGTCCTATCCCAGGGGCAGAAAGGTAGGAAGTGATTCTCCTACTTTATTTAGTTCTCATAACGATAGTTCCCAGCCAAGACATTATGCTTTCATCTTCATTGCAGACCATTTTTCCAAGAACTTTGATTTTCACATGTACACAGATGTTCCTTTTATGTCAAGGACACAATAAGCTTTGAAGATAAATGGGAAGACAAAAATAAATAGAAGTTTATAGCTCAGTTATGTTATTGTGGTAGCACAAGCTCATATATATTTTTCTCTGTGCTTAACTGGCTTCTCTGATGTTTTACTTAAAGCCATGTCATGAAATTTCACATCGGAATAAGCTGTATATGAGAGAAAGGAAGCACTCTTCTCACTGCAAACGTGTTTCTAGTCAAGAAAATGTCAGTAGATTTGCTTTGGTAGTATATAGCTGATTCCTTTTCAACTGCTCAGCAGACTTAGAAACTTTATTTTTTTATAATTATATTGTGGTAAACATGTAGAACTCTGGACAAGAGCTTGAATAGTATAAATTTACGAAGTGGTCCTTGTCTAAAGGAGCTTACAGCTTAAGCTAAGAAATGGCAAGAAACAGCAAACAAACAAGGAGTCCCTAGTTACTGTTAGAAGGTTCAGAAGACCATAACAATGCATGATCAGTCATTAGCTGTGTGCTGTATTTACTCAATAGATAAGGTGGTACATGACACCTGATGAAGTTACCTTCTCTATAGCTCTGCAAAAGCATTCCTTTCTGGCTAATTATCTTATTCTCATTCTTAGCTATTTAGCTTCTTTTTCTCAGTAAGTATTTGAGAATAGTTCTGGTAGGAGTGTCGGAGTCTCAATGAGTACTTCAAGTAGGTTATTACCTATTTATCTTTTATTTATCTTCCAACCTGATTGGTTTCATTTTCAATGAGACTGTGAAAGAATGTTTTGGTTTTGTGATTACAAATGTGAACCGTAAGACTTACCATAATATGTTGGTATTTGCTGCAGAGGAGGCAATGTAACAATTACAAGTGGATATGTATTAAAAGCTTATCAGACAATTCAGTCATTAGCAAGTTTACATTCCTACTTCAGACTTTATCTAGAAAATTTTGTTCCCTTCTTTCTAAATATTTTTTCTATTATTTTTTATTTCACATAGCAGATAGCTACAGCTCTAGAGGTTTTTTCTTGCAGTGATGTCTTTTTCAATTTGTTTACCTTTCATTTCTTTATGGCCCTTCTAATTTGAGCTGTTTAAATCTACTAGCATGCATTTCCACAGCTCCCTTTTAATTGAAAATCCTTTCTTTTTTGACACATGTCTTATGTCAGCTCTTTTCCCTTTGCATTTCCCAATGAGTTTATTCCCTCTAGATTTGGTAATATTAGTAATATTTTCCAGCTACAGTCTAAGGAGAAGCAAGGAAACAACTTAAACTTTCATCAGTAACTTAGTTTCTCTTGTTTAGAAGGACTTTTTTTTTTTTTTTACTTGAGCAGGTAGAATTTGCTACCCAGTAGAAAAAGAAAATGTTTACTGTTGAAATATTTAATTCTGTAAGTCAGAATTTTTCCACTGTCAAATAAATTAACCACTGGACCTGTCTCCCTTCTTTTTTTTTTTAATATAAATTGTATTAAAAGGGACATGGTCTGTAGGTTATTCCTTGTGAACTGTGTTCTTATCATTATCACAGTTACTGATTTATTGTGTGATGGTGCACAACCACGTCTTCAGCCCATTGTTTTTGTTTTTATTTTGGTGAGCATAAGACTCTCTGCACATAAGAACTAGTATGGCCGTGTCAGGTTTCTTCCATAAACCTCTACCTCTATACAGCTTTGGCATAAGAAATTGTTGCTTTCCACTGCTATTTTTCAGTTTGCACTTTGGCTCATCAGGACCACTGCATGTGAAGCAATGCCGTAAACAGCCTCACTAAACTGATTAATATTAAAGCTAACCCCCCCAAACAGAGAGAACTATTTTTAGCTGTCATTAATTTCATTGACTGATTTACAGTGCAAACTCAGAAACTATCCCATCAACATGGCTAGGCGAAGGTGAGATAAGGCAGAACATAATG
>VZRF01013489.1:0-34223 GCA_013396875.1 Vireo altiloquus
AAGCATGTTTTGAGTGGGGAACAGATTCACTTCAAATCTTAGAACTTTAAGCAGTAGTTTGGTCTTTAAACAAGTGGGATAAGGAACCTCTTAATATTGTTTCTGATTCACTATATGTAGTGGGAGTAATTCATCACATTGAACGAGCTTTGATAGAGAAGTTGCTAATAATGCTTTTTAGCTAACATTCCGAATTATTTGCTTGTATTACTTAATCAGCGTGCTATGCCTTATTACTCACATTAGGAGTCATCTCATGCAAGGAGGACTGGATATAGGAAATGATGAAGCAGACAAGCTGGTTGTGCCTGCCTGGGTTGGACCTGCTGTTGACATCTTTACCCAAGCGAGATATTCACATGTATTCTTTCACCAATCAGCAAAAATATCAGCTAAGCAATTCCGGATTCCTTTAACAGATGCTCAAGGCATTGTAAAATCATGTCCTTCCTGCCAAAAAATTGGTTTTGTTTTGGGGATTGGGGTAAATCCTAGAGGTTTGAAACCTTTGCAGTCATGGCAAATGGATGTAACTCATGTGAATGAATTTGGCAGACTCAAGTATGTTTGTGTCTGTATTGATACTTATTCAAAAGCCATATGGGCAACAGCACAGTCTGGAGAAGCCACCAGACAAGTAGAACACCATTTATGTTATTGCTTTGCTGTTTTAGGAGTTCCTACTCAAGTCAAAACTGATAATGGACCTGGGTACAAATCTGTTCGTTTTAAAAGATTTTGCAATCAAATGGGGTATTCCACACTCCCCTACAGGACAAGTAATTTTAGAATGTGCCCATCAGACACTCAAGAATTTGTTGTTAAAACAGAAAGGGGAAACCTCAGGGATGTCCCCGCAAGAGAAATTGCATAAAGCATTGTATGTATTAAACTACCTGAGATTGGCAGGAGATAGTCAGGAACCGCCCATGCTGGTTCACAGCCTAGTGCTTCATACTAACGTTAAACCACAGGATTCAGGTATTATAGTAAGTTATAAAGATCTCCAGACAGGTGAATGGGTGGGACCTGCTGAGGAGGTAAAATTAACTGGGAGAGGTTACATGTGTCTGCTTACAGGAGAAGGACTTCGGTGGGTGCCAGCTCGATGGGTAAAACCATTTCTTGCTGATGCTGTGTTCAAAAGCAGCAGAGATGCTACCGATAGATCCTGATACCATTGCTGCTACAACTTGAAACTGATCAGGTTGTGCCTTTTAACTCATTATGTTCCATAGAAGATGTTGATCTTATACTAGATCAAGCCATCCGACATTCTAGGGTAGAAGAGCATTTACAGCAACAAGCATTCCATGCCTGTTCTGAACAAGGAATAGGTTGTAGGTCCTGGATTTTAGTACAATGTCCAGGCTGTAGAGAAGATACCTGGAGAGTAGTACGCCGTCAGTCAGAGTTATCTTTTGATGTTACCGTTTTCTCATGTAATAGATGTTTTAGTGTTTTAGCACGGTACTCTCTTAGACATTATTCTAGTGCCTTTTTAGGATCTAATCATAGCCGACCTGAGCCACCTTTGCCTTTGGCCAGACTGTGGCTATAGGAGTTTCAATTTAACTATGACGTGTCATTAATAGAGGATTTAGGACAGCGTGTCTTGGCTTATACTCAGTATCAGCTTGTTAAGAAAATTACTAGAAAGAATTTGATTAATCAGAGTACAATCNACTGGAGAACAATCTTTTTGTTTGTCCATGGCATCACCAAGTGATCCCTTTTGTACTTGTTTGATTGGTGTTCCTCTAACAAATTTTGCAGAATTTGTGGGATGGGTTGGAAAAGAAAGAGAAAAATGTGTGAAATTGAGCAATAGTCAGGAAGAGGGTGAATGGTGTAACATCAAAACTAGGCATGGTCAAGTCTCTATCTGTAATGTCAACAATCAAATCCAACCTAATGGTGAGGGTTTTAGAGCAACTATGATTGCGAGGTTCTTGGATAAGACAGGGATTGAACCTCAGGAATTGGATCTCTTAGGATCAGTACTTGCCAGTTATTTTCTCTTTTTTGTGTCACGTTCTAGAGATGCTGGCATGAATGTCTGTCCTACTATATCTTGATATAACAACTTGAGAGCATACTGTTCCAATTGGAAACAGATAGGGAATGGTCGGGGTGGATCAAACAAATTTGTTAGAATAGTTCCACCAGGAATCTTTTTAAAATTTGTGGGAACTGTGCATGGCCTGCAATTCCTAGCAATGCCTTTGGTGGACCATGTCAGAGGTCGAGACAGCATCGTCCACATCCGTGTCGCAGACTCCTAGTTGCCGAGATATGTAACTCTTCAGCACTGTGACCAGGCTTTTCCTAGTCCTTAGTCGGGGTACAACCCCCTTGGTGCCCGCATACAGGATCTTCCGGCCCCCGGGAAAACGTCCCGATGACCAAAGGATCATTTCCCTTCATCAGTCATGGTAGGTGGACTGATCCGGGGCTTACCAGGGTGCTTTGGCACAGTTCCAAGCTTCAAACGACAAGTTCACCACTCCTTCCTGCAGAATTTGGTCTGAGGCAGTCGAGGTTAGTTGTTGGTCCCCTGGAGCTCGGTCTCACATTCGGGGTATCTATTTTGTGGTCCTTGCTTCAGTGCAGCTTAGCTGGACACGTGGGAGTCACCATTTGTGGGAATGGTGGCCCTAATGCTAGGGCCTTCTCCACAAAAGACTCCATTCATAAATTTGAAATTCAGAAGGCTGTTTTATTATTTCATTTCATTTCATGCAAGCAAATAAAGATGCAAAATGCATGTGCAAAAAGCAAGAAGCTTTTCTCTTTCTCTAGCAAGCAGCAGCTCTGAGAGATTCTCTGTGTCTGTCTCTAAACAGCACAGTGTCCCACCAAATATGAAAACAAACAAAGATAAAGTTTTTTCATTGGCCAAGGAAAATACATTATCAAAACATCTTTCTCATATTTACATTCTTTGTCCTGGGAACCTGCAAATGTTCCCTTTTAGGAATGGAGAAGTGTTACAGCTCAAGAGAAGTGTTACAACTCAAGACACTTAAAATTCAAGCTTGTTGCTGTGGGTTCTCTAAGATCCATAAAAGTCAGCCCACAATGCGCTGNCTAAACAGCACAGTGTCCCACCAAATATGAAAACAAACAAAGATAAAGTTTTTTCATTGGCCAAGGAAAATACATTATCAAAACATCTTTCTCATATTTACATTCTTTGTCCTGGGAACCTGCAAATGTTCCCTTTTAGGAATGGAGAAGTGTTACAGCTCAAGAGAAGTGTTACAACTCAAGACACTTAAAATTCAAGCTTGTTGCTGTGGGTTCTCTAAGATCCATAAAAGTCAGCCCACAATGCGCTGCAACAGAGAAAATCTGAATCAGGCCTAAAGAATGATTATATCAGGATGTTTATAGTGCATCATGGGAAATGGTTGCCCTGACAGGTTCCTAGGAACAGCCTCTTCGGAGAAAGCTCTTGGCAACCTAATCTAACAGAAGTTAACTCGGTTTTAATGAGAAGGTTTTATTAGATGACCTATAGGCCCCTTCCAAGCTAATTTTCCTATGATTCTACATGCTTTCCCCCTGAATTTCACAGAACAATTCTCTAGTCTGCAGTAAGAAGGAACTCTTAATCTGTGTTTCTCTGCTCTGGGGAATCCTATGTCCTCCTGGCAGTAATCACAGAGTCCACACTGACTTGTCCCATTAGCACCTTTGCTAGCAGTTTATATGGCTTATAAACCAAGATTATCCTGCCTTTGTGAGGATGTTACTGAGAAATGATTAGAGCTCCTCTCCTGCGAGGAAAGGGTGAGAGAATTGAGATTGTTCAACCTAGAAAAGACAAGGCTTTGGGGTGACCTAACTGTGGCCTTTCAGTACCTGAAAGGAGCTCGCAAGAAAGATGAAGAGAGTCTACTTACAAGGGCCTGGAGTGACAGGACAAGGGGGAATGGTTTCATACTGATAAAGAGTAGGTTTAGGTTAGATGTTAGGAAGAAATTCTTCCCTGTGAGGGTGGTGAGGCCCTGGCACGGGTTTCCCAGAGAAGCTGTGGCTGCCCCAGCCCTGGAAGTGTTCACAGCCAGGTCAGATGGGGCTCTGAGCAACCTGGTCTAATGGAAGGTGTCCCCGTCCATGGCAGGGTATTGGAATGAGATGATCTTCAAGGTCCTTTGCAATTCAAACTATTCTATGATTCTGTGATAATGCTAAGGTATGTTCAGTATAGGTTCTCAAAGATTGTTTTGGTTGAATAGTGGTTGTTATTCTATCCCTTTTCTTCTCAAGTCATATTGGTACAACTAGAAATGTGACAGAAATTGTCAGGCCCTATAGTCTGGCTAACCTGGAACAGTGGGGGACAGAGAACATTGTAGCCCTAAGCTAGTATTACTGCATAAGTTTTGCTACATGGAAGTAAACTGGACTACATATCTCTAGCTTCACAAATGTTCTTGTGAAAAAAGATGATATCTATTTAATGGACAAATGTGAAGTGAATCTAATGTATATAGGAAAGTATTTTGTAGAGCATGGATATTTTTGGTTCCTTACTAATAAATAAATTGCTGTGTTTTCTAATTTACCATTCAACTTTTGTTTGATACAAAGTGTTCCAGCTTTCTGTAGCTGTGTCATAATTAAAATGAACCCTAGTGTTAACATAATTACATGGTAGTAGAAAAGGACTTAATCTATTTCTAAAACTGGCTTTATCAAGTGTGTTTGATCATTTTAATTTCATAAGTATAAATCACAAATTTTAATAATTGAAGTACAAACCAAATTAACTAAATGATACAATGTAATATAACATGGGGTTATATTACAATCTGATTAAATATGTCTCAGAAGACTCTATTCTGAAAAACGAATTTATTAAAGATTTGTAGTAGAAATTAACTGCTTCTTCTATAGTTTCATTCTGAGGTAATCTGAATTCGTTTCTTTAAAATAAATCTCCAAAAGTTAAGTTTATCTTGCAATACCTGCACCAATTTTTGAGAAAGATAAAAGAGGTTACATTACCCTAACCCTAATACCACCAAAACTGGTTGGGCAGGGACACAATTCAATAGAAATTTTACAGTGGAAAATCTGTAGGTTTTTTGAAAATATTAGGAAAAAGGATTAGAGCTAACCTATATGAACCATCACAGACTGTATCAGTGCTTCTGGCTTCCCTGGGAAGCTCTCTTACAGCTGAAGTTGTAAATGCCAAAGTCCTAGGGCTTGAATTTCTATGCTCAAATGAATACTTTTAGTGTTGTCATTGTTTTCTAAATATTTAATAACAGTTCTCCTATTTTATAGCCAGAGTCCTTTTTAAATTTTTTTTAGTAAAGCTAAAGGGAGTCTTTTCTCACAGTCCTTTCTCCCCTCAGTGTATAGGTTTGAAAATAATTTCTCAGTGAAAGAATTACTAAAGAAGAAAAAGAATGCCCTGCTGTCAGGCTATTATCGTTGTTCATATTTTAGAGTACAAGATCTTGAAGCAAGATAAGACAACCAAGCAATAGGACTTTGTAAGGGAGCTCTGTAGTGACTCTGTAGTGACTCTTTACAGAATGCATCCAGATTTGACATTGCATTCCCAGATGCTGACATAAATTATCATAGTGGGACAGAAATGAATGTTTGTTCACAGAGTTACAGCAGTTGATATTCAGAATTTGGATTTTTTACTGCCTGCTTCATCCTGATCTTGCTCAGGAATGCAATTGTGCTGTGTTCTCATTGTGTCTGTGTGCGACTTAGTGCCTTTCCTTGCTGCAATAATGTAGGGACTAGACCATGTAGTGTGAAGGTACCTTACCTAATAGATTAGAAAAGCACCTTTTTTTTCCCCTCAATCTATTTCTCAGAACATATAGTACACCATTTAAAATAAATATCAACAAGACAGTTTGGAGATATAAAGCCTGGTGGTCTGGCAAAGGCAGTATTTAACAAGGTAGAAAATGTTGATATTGACTCTTCCAGCAGAAAGAAGCAAAAATTAATCCAAATGAATTCATAAATGATTTGCTAATGGTCCATCTTCTGCCAAAAGGAAATGTTGCAGATTTTGTGATAAAAGTTTTTTAAAGTAGAAATTAATAGTTGTAGAGCTGTTTTGGTACCTTAAGGGTCATCCAGTTCTACCCCCTGCCATGGGCAGGGACACCTTCCACTAGACCAGGCTGATCAGAGCCCTGTCCAATGTGGTCTTGAACAGTTCTAGGGCTGTGGCAGCCACATCTTCACTGGGTAACCTGTGCCAGGGCCTCACCATCCTCACAGGAAATTCTTTCTAATACCTAATCTAACCCTGCTCTCTTTCAGTTTGAAGCCATTGCCCCATGTCTTGTCACTCCATGCCCTTGTTTAAATAGTCTCTCCCCATCTTGTTGTCTCCCTTCAGGTCGCAGGTCACCCTGGAGCCTTCTCTTTTCTAGGCTAAACAATCCCAATAAGTGGTTTTAATAAATGATGTCAATTTCTAGTATTTTCTAAAAAAAACCCTAATTGACAACCGTTGTATAGTGATTACTTATATATACATTACAGATGAGCTCTATGCACCTGCCCAGAACTCTTTAACAGAAGATTCTACCAGTTGTAAAAAGAAACATTTAACCCCCCCCAAGATGTTATCCACACATACAACAGACTATACTGAGAACTGGGGTGAGGGAACAGAACGAAAATAACTGTGATGTTTAGATGCAGTGTAATTTATCAGTTTTTTTGTTTGATCTTCTGTGCTCTACCAGATGTCATTACACTAAAGACGACATGCCCACTGTTCACAGCAGCTGCAATACATTAGCCTAATGGATTGGAATTATAGGTTGCCTTAGGAATTGTCTATTTTGTACCAAATCCAAATGTAAATCATACTGTGAAAACTCCTGATACTATTACATGTGATAAAATATGATGTCTCTGGAAAGAAAAAACCCCAAACCTAGAGGAATGATAGAGAAGAATAATAAAGCATGGCTAAAATTACAAAACCAATAGCTGGTCAAATGAAGAGATGTGACTGAATAAAAATTACATATAATTTTTTATTAAATGTAGAAGACTTTGGACCTCATGAATTTATATTCATAAGATAGAAATACAAAAATTCAGTACTAACTAGATACTGGGAAAATATATATTTAAGCGGCACTACTTATTGCAAGGTCAGAGTCCCTGAATTATCTTTGTACAAACTTGAGTGTTAGCAAAACACAATGTGATGCTGTAGAGGTACACTACAGGAAATTTTAGAAACTTACCTGATATTGCCAAAGCATCTGCTTTTTCTCTGAAACATTTTTGGTACCATCTAGGAGGATTATCTGCATTTATCTGTAGTACATACTATGGCTACAGTGGAAAGACTCGATGCACAGCAGAAGACAAAGGTGCTAAAGTACTTACCAAACTGTTATGCTCTAATTTTGGGGATAAATTATGACCTCAATGAATTTGCATATGTATGCTGAGCAAATGACTGCCGTGGAAGTGTGGATGGAGTCATGGATCTCCATGAAGAAAAGAGAGTTTCTTCCATCCCTATATAATTTGAAAAGGTTAAAGGGTAACTCAGTTTCCAAATTCATATCCTGCTTTCCAATAAAAATAACTTAAAACATTTAGAATTTTACATATGGTGTCGTCTGCATAAATGGTCGAGCTGCAAGGAATGAAAATAATGCTAAAATTATTCAGTTCAATCTTAACCTGCACCTCTGCTCATTGATCTTACAGACAGTCTATTAAAATATCCTAGCTCACTTGAAAGACAAGAAATATTTTGAGTGAAAGATAATTCACAATGTTCCAAGGTAGGCAATAGTTTTATTAATAATAATAAAAAATTCAATAATTCCACAATGAATTTTGATAACTTCACTTTTAAGATGCTGGAATGCATGATGTTGTTCAGTAGCTTAGAGTCCCAGAGTGTCCACTGTTTTTCATTGTTAATATATATGATAAAATCTCATATCTACTGCTGCCAGCAGGAATTTTACCTCTTACGTCTGCAGGATAAGGGAGACAGAAATGTATTGACTAGGATTAGACTAATTTGAAGGAGCGTTGACTTTATCATGACTCTCAGTTAGGGTGTATCCTTATGGCTACTTCACAGGTGGTCATTGGGATTTGCTTAAGTACATTTGTCTCTAGGGAAGACCAGAGCTTGTTTTGAAGTGGTGCCTCACGTATGTAGGAGACAGCAGGCTCTGAAGTTTCTTTCAGTGAGGCAGAAGGACTTCTTTAGTTCCCCATTTTAAGGTATTTTTTTGCAGTATTTGTGTTTTGTACCTTTTGTTCCAAGTCTAGTCTTGCAGTCAACCTTTTTTGAGTCTTCCATTCTCCTGACTGCACAACTTCATTCCTGTCTTAAGTTAAACTGTAAGGTGTAACCAGAAGTATGTATTCTGTCACCTTCTTTTGAAACCAGGTGGGGCAGTGTTCTTTTTCTCTTCCATGACACATGCCTGATAACTCCCTCTGGGAGACATCTTCTGTTAATGGGCCATCTAACCTCACTGCATGATTCATAAAATGACATCATCCCACTGTGTGATGCTGCAACCAGGGGGAGGAATCAAGCATTCCATTCTGGATATAACCTGAGGTTTGGAACACCACAGGCAGTGCTTACCTACTGGATTCCCAGAGGACAAGCCACCACTGGACATTCAGAGGAGGACCAGACCTTTCTAAAGGATCACCACTTCAATAGAACCACTTCAAAGAGGACTGCAGCCACCACTTAATCAGACTGCTACCATCACCCTGCCTGGCAGGGTGTTGGGATATATCCTGACTCTGTCAGGTTAAGCCTGTATTTCTATATTATTGCCTTGTTATATATACTAGTAAAGAATATAATATATACTTGTATATACTGAATATATTTCTCATATAATTGCCTAAAAGCCCTTTAATTTCAAAATTATAATAATTCAGAGGGAAGGGGGTTACATTTTCCATTCTTGCCTTCCTTAGCAGACACCAGTCTTTCAAACCAAGACAATTCCTAATCCATGTCTCAAATAATATTATTTGTCTTGTAGACAATGTGGAGGTGTCAGAACACTTAATGAACCTCTAAGTACTTAACGTATTTAAAGTTCTACTTTGAATTGATGTGTTTCTGAAATACCTCTGAGTATGTATTACTCATATAACTCCAGTTCATGTGTCTGTAGGTTAAAAAAGAAATAATTTCTTAGATGAAGAGTTTTCTTTGGTCATTACATTTAAGACATAAAAATAGCTTTTTTTAAATGATGGGAAATGCAGCAATATGTTTAAAAAACTGTAAAATAATTTCTATCTAGACTTTTGTGTTAGATTACAAGTTGCTGTCAAGTTTGTAGTTTTATAGACTCATAGAATGCCTTGGATTGGAAATGACCTTGAAGATCATCTCATTCCAACACTGCCATGGACAGGGACACCTCCCACCAGACCAGGTTGCTCAGAGCCCCATCCAGTCTGGCCTTGAACACTTCCAAGGCTGGGGCAGCCACAGCTTCAACCTGTTCCAGTGCCTGACCACCCTCACAGGGAAGAATTTCTTCCTCATATCTCATCTAAACCTGCCTTACTTTAGTTTAAAGGAGTTCCTCTGATCCTGTCACTGCATGTTTTGAAATCTAGAGGATTAAATGAGTGACATGGTATCAAATGGAAAGACCTGTTTGAATTGCAGAGTCATTACTTGTGACCTTTCAAAACTTGTGTAGATCTGGTGAAATAGAAAAAGCATAGAAAAGGATAAATATATAGCTTATCTTTGAAAAAGAAAAATGAAAGGAACTAGAAACGCTTAGACTTAACAAAGCTAAAGGAAAAATCTGTATTTCTGTATGAAAGTAACTAAGGTAATGATGAAGGCAAATAAGACTTAACGCAAACTTTCAAGAGCAAATCCTGTAAAACACTGTCTTCTGTATGACTACATGGGAGTGAAGGAAAAGTTGCAGAGGTCACACATCTTGAGCTTTGATGTGGTTAAAAGCAGCTTAAGAAAGCAGAATGTTTTTCAAAATACTATATTAAAAGCAGCAGGAAAATCATATACCAAAGGCAAGAATCAATGGCTTACCATGAAATAGAGAGAAATACTGACTTAGGAGCACTGGGTCAGGTACTACTCACTGTTGTTCACAAATGAGGTAGACATTTATTATATATGCTGAAGAGAGGAGAGAATGTAAATACATTTTATAAAAGGATGTTCGAAAAAATAAGATGTTCTTCCAACAAACAAATGCAGTGTTCCTATTAGGAAAGACTGAGCTCATAGGATTGAGGAGTTACTATACAGAAAAGTTGTTCATTCAAAAGCCCCAAGAGTTATGGGTTACAGAGAACCATAACTGGGGTGCTAGTCATCAGTTCCATAAGCTAGCTTAAGAAGGGAACACATTTGAAGAATAGATAAAAAGAGTATAAATAGTAAGATAGAAGTAGTCCTTCTGCTTTTCTGAATCTCATATGAAATACTTGGTCCAGCTATTACGTGGGCCTCTTCAGGCTATAGAAGAGCAAGAGTGAAGAGAGGCCTCCTGAGCATAACCTTTAAGAACTTTCAACAAACTGAGGCTGTTCTTCAGAAGAGACGAGTGAGGGCTGTTTCTTTTACAGACCTTTAAAGCAGACTTCCAATATATAAACTCAATGCAAACAAAAATTAATATTCTCTTTATGTTTATAATGATGGGTGTAAACTGTAACCAGCATGACTGAGGATAGATAATATCTTTCTAGTGTTAAAGTTGGAGAAGAACAGCTAGTCTGTGCTGAGGATTGGTAGTGATTAACATCTGTCTTGAAAAAAAAACCTACAATGAGATAAATTTGATCATTCCTTAGGGATATGGACTAGATAAGACCTGTGGTTGGATGCTCAATTTCTAATTCTGGCTATTAAATTAAATTTGTCTATGTCAACAGTTTCTTCTGCACATGCTCCACTTTCCCATCTTGAATGGCAGCATAAGGAATGCAAAAGGGGTTGAGTGGTGACTTTTTATTTTAAGAAGTCCACTAAGACAGCTTTGTTCCATGCTTCTGAGAACTGAAGAGTAAAAAGTCCAAACCCAGGCTTATAGGAACAATCTGTAGCAATTCTGATATTTAATTATTTTTCTTTTGATGGAAATGGTTGTGTACTTTCATTGAATGCTAAAATATATTTACAGGGTAAATCTGTTAATATTGAAGGGATTTGAATAAGGAGTAGCTTTCTCTATTTAGTCTGAAAAGAAGTATATTAATTCTTAGTAAAATGTTATCTGTTTAGAAGAAAAATGTTCCTCTTATGTAACAACTGCTTTGGAGAATAAATTACAGAAAGAAAGAACCAGGACAGTTTTTAGATGCTCTTTGCTTGATATGAATTTTTCATTCATTTTTTCACATATGAAGTATTATGTTTGCATCAGTTTAATTCAGAAAAAAAAATCTGTGATCAATTGTTTCTCCTTTTGATATCATTAAAGTAACTTTGTTAGTGAATCAAATATAAGTAATTGATAAAATGTGCTTTGAATTTATGAATAAGATAAGGCTACATATGATTTGCATACAAATCACTTTACACTGCTTTGATTTATTTAGGGAATATCAATGCGGTTCATAAACGTACATCGACATTTCAATATTGCAGCACTTTGATAGAACATTATCTGGTCAACAGCACAGATAAACAAATGGTCTTAAAAATGCAGGCTAATATATAAAATGCTAGCATTCCTGAGCAGTCTGAAGTGTTTTGCTCTTTACAACAGGGGTGTGAAATGGCATGAAGAAAGGTGCATTTCTAGCAGTACAGTAGTGCAATGATGGCAAGGGCAATTGATTTTAGATACAACCAAGAAAACTGGTTACCATTGTCCAGAATGAATGACGAGAAAAAACACCTCTTGAAAGACAGTTAGAAAAACAGGAGGCAAAAGCATCTGAAGAATAAGAATTAGGTTGTTGGAGAAAAAGGCAGAATACAACCACTGAACTGCACAATTACTGGGCTCAAATTTAATTCAATTCTAACAACTTCCCTCCTCAAGCCATTTTCCTTTGCCACCTCCTTTGCAGCTCTTCCATTAACTGCATTACTGCTAGCCCTGTGTCTTAGAGTGATTTATGATGATGGTCTTTTCCATGATCCTCTGCTTTATGGCCCCAAATGGTTGCTGTATCTTTAAGGCCCGGGACTGGGAGTTTGTGGGGCCTGGGAGGGGGAACTTTGGGCTTTTTGATGGACATTTTTGAAGCCTCACTGGCCAGGCATTCCATGGTGCTGTCCAGTCTGGTTTTGCTTGGCTAGCTTGTTTGTTTTTGGCCCAGGCAAAAAGCTTTTCTTGTCCCTGGCCTTGGAGAAGCTGCAGCAGCAAACTTTCAACTGCCTCCAGGTGAACTGAACAGCTGCTGGTCCACGGCCGGAGAAGCACGACTGGTGGGAGCCAGGCTGCCCCGTTCCAGCCCCAAGGCTGGGGCCAGCCGAGTCGGGGAGAGAAAGCACACAAAGAGACTCCAGCCAAGCTGCTTTGTCTACTGTGACTGCTGTGGAGACAAGGTCGATGCCAGAGGGCCACCGGGTTTTCCCCTCCTGCTGGAACTCTTCCGTGGAAGCTCTACTTTTCTCAGAGTGAAAGCCAGCGCCATCTCACACCATGTGTCGGGAAGGGGTACTTCTCCAACATTTGCCCCATTCTCCAGGCAATTTTGGGTCCTTGTTCCTGTGTGTCTGGAGAGGGGCTGGGGAAGGTGTGATAGTTTGGTGTTTAGCAGCTATTTACTTTTCTTCCTTGCCTTATGGGCATTGCCCTTTTTTTTTTTTTTTTAACTTTCCTCTGTTAGTATTCATTTTTCTATGTTGGAGGGGGATTGTTAAAACCCTTTAGAGGAGACTACTCATTGCAGAGTGTCCTCTCTTAAATTTGTCTCAAACCTGAGACACCCTGAGTATCAGTGCTTGTTCTTTTCAGACAGGAGCATGTATTTCATGTTTTTAATGCCAGCCTAGAGAGTAATGGCTTCCTGTGATGTGCTGATCCCCTTAAGAGTTAACAGAAGTGGATTTCACCAGTCTTACACAGAAAATGAGGCAACAGCAGGAATGTAAAATGCTTCTGTTAACCATACATATGCTCTCATTACCAGTAATGAGATGGAGATTACTCATCTTCATGCTGTTTTATATTATTTTACAATTTTTTTATCCTACCTAGCATTTCATTGATGCCCAAAAGATAGACTGGAAATAAATTCCCATAGACTAATGTTGATAGAGCAAGTATTTGTTTATTGCAGCGTTGGTGGTGAGGGGGATTTCTCCTCCTAACTCACCCACCTTTGTCAAGTGCTATGGTATATTTATACAGTAACTCATGCTTAAAGTTGCTATGTCATTACAACATCATCACATACACACCAGAACTAATTTACATAACATGATTGCATGATTATTAGATAATCTTTTTGCACTGTGCCTGTGCTTCCCCAATTCGGGGGTCCTCAGGGGTCTTTGATGAAGGCTTTTAAAGTCTTCTTCGCACTTGAACTTTTCAACTTTGTCTTCGGAGCACGCACAGTTACGGTGCTCTTTGGTCCATCTGGTCTCAACCGCCCTAAATTCTTTGTTTTGTGGATAATTGGCTTATTCTCCAATAATATGGAGATTTATTGGAGATTTGGATAATTTATTTTTTCTCCAATATCGCCAATTTCTTATTGGTGCTACACTTATCTATATCTGAGACTATATACCTGGTGAGGTGTTTTTTTTTCTTTTTGTCTATTCTGCATTTAAGCAACTAGTTAACCATATATCAGCCATTATATTGTATAAAAAGTTATTTATATCATGTTATATAGGTATCAAAAGTTATGATTCAGACTATATAAGTATCAGGTTATGTAAGTATGAGTTATGATTCAAGCTACGTAAGTAAAAGCTATGACTCAGGCTACATAAGTATAAAAAGTTATGCTTCAGGTTATATTGATATGCCTGAGGTTATATTGATAAAAAGTCATTATTTAAGTTATATTGATACTAGGTTACATAGATATCTTATAACTCAAGCTATATAAGCACCTTGTGACTTTGACTTAAGTTATATAGACATCATCATAGAGCCAAAAAAATGTCTTCCCCTTCAGATTACTCAGATTATGTATCTGCATTGTGGAAATCAAAGAGAGTCTGAATCACCAAATATTACCTCACTTCTGAGGGATGCCAGTCGAAGAATTAGCACTGGTGGCTCTTATTTAGGCCATGATAGCTTGAAAAAAATCAGGCTGATGCAAGTGGAAACTGCATTTGACAAATATAAACAGGTAGTAGTTTCAAACATCAAATTTGTCTGGGGTTGCAGTGTATTCTATTACCATCTTCATGAGCTGTTGAAGCAGGTGAGGCAGTGTTCCTTGCCTCCTCCCTCCGAACTATTTTCTTTTAATGGGCTCATCGATGCCTTGCCTCATGACTCACCATACCATTGTGAGATGCTCTGCCCAGAGGGAGGAACCAAGCATTCCATCCTGGATATAATCTGAAATTTCGAACACCACAGGTAGCCTGTCCCACTGAAATTCCCAGAGGACAAGAGCTACATAGCCGCCACTGGACCTTCTGAGGAATACCAGACCCTTCTACAGGATCACTGCTTCAACAGAACCACATCCATCACTTCAGGAGGACTGCAGCCACCATCTTATCGGACTGCCACTGCTAACCTGACTAACAGGGTGTCAGGTCGTATCTGACTCTGTCAGTTTAAACCAGTATTTTCTGCCGTTATTTTTAATTTTCTGACTTGATGTCTCTGACTGGTTTGTTTTCAAACTAGTACAAAATTACAGGAAACTAAGGAGGGTAAACTGTATCGTAAACTATTCAGCTCAGATTAGAGGAGACACATGAATAATTAATCATGCTTCTTATTTATCTTTATGTAAATAGGGAGAAATTTGTTTCGGGAGAAGATAATAAAGAAATTGTCTTTTGATTCTTAACTAGAATTTTAAGTATCTCTCAGTCCTGAAAAGAAGAGTAACTTCATGTTTTTTTTCCCAAGAATGGGGAAGAGGATCATCTCAGTCTGGAAAGGCTGACTCTTCTACTTATTTTTAAAGCAGAAGTGGCAAGTTTAAATATGATAAAAAGTTACAGCAGGAAATAAATGAAAGTTTTTGAATAATGGAATCTAAATGGTAATGTTAATAAAGGAATGAATATGAACTGATCATTGTCTTGCTTCCGAATTCAAAAAATTCCTAATTTTGTGTTGAAATCTATCAAAGTTTATAGAAATTGTGCTCCTATCTTCTGCATATATGTAATGTACATTACCAGTTCATTCCCTAGTAGGCAATGAAGCTTGACTTGAAAAAATATTTTTAAGGCCTATTCTAGGGCTTTTTTAATAGTCCCTGTAAACTGTTTGCCAAGGCAATATATACTCTGTATAACACAGTCAATAAAACTAACAAGCATTTACATAATAGGACAAATTGGAAGATGGTTACTTTTAATCTGTCTTACAGTTATGGCTGAGAAGTTACATATCTTCCATACACAGCCTTCCACAAATTGAATGGAAAGTGAATGTTGTCATATTTGAGCTCAATGGAAAATAAGTCTGATCTGCAACAGTTATCAATGGCTGCTTTCTCTTCTGCTGCTCCTCATCCTATCCATATGCCTTCTTTTCCAAAATAAAGTGACGATTCCAATTTCTGAATAATGATGTTTAAAATGCAACTATGTTTTCCAAATATAATAACAGTTTGTACCTGACAGCTCATCTTCACATTTTTATCCAAAGTGTCTTCTAGATCAAGGAAAAGCTGTCACAAAGATATGAGCAAGTTTTGTCTTGTGAGGTAAGAAGTATTCGAAATACTCATCAGGAGGGCTGAAATGAGATATTGGAGATGAAAGGTAGAAGTCTCAAGTGTCAAGGGCCTCAAACTTCCATAGTTGGTCAGGGTTTCTTTAAAATATCAGGTGACTTCTCTTTAAGTAAAATTTTCCCCATACCTTCCTTATAATGTGTGATAACTAGCTTTTCCTCATCTTTTTGAATGACACTGCAAATACAAATCCTAAAAACTAAGGAGGCACCAGCAAATACACTTACTTCTTTACTTGCTTTCTGAAAGAACAAAAGTTGAGGTCAAACACCAGTAGTGTAAATTTACTTATTTTCTTTAAAGAAAAATTCATTAAAAAAAAAAAAAGTGTTGTAAGATTGAACCCCAGTACTAATTGAATTTGAAAAAAGAATGCATTCTCATTTGATAGACTGGTACTGTTTTTGATAGACTGCCATTCTTGTTGCCAAGCAAAAGTGATGATTGTAAAGTATTCAACCTTGATATTAGGGATGAAGCAGGTCCTCACCAAAGCATGTTGCTATGGGGAAGCATGGGAAGGTGGAAGCTGACTCAAGTTCAAGTTTGGATGTAGACAAAGAGAGGGGAGAGAGGAAGAAGTTTGAAAATAAAATGGAAAATACTTGTGTTAATATTTATATAGGCAAGCATGATGAACACGTTCCTCTTGAGGAGTTAAAAGCAGTTTGACCAAGCTTTTGGATTACAGGCACTTCACTGGTGCTTGAAGGAAATGTTAATGTTCTCGGTCAAGGAAAAAATTCTGATTCTGCTACCAAGAGACTACAACAAGTGTTCTCTTGAGAAATGTGTAATCAGCCTGTCATGAATGCAGGCAATTGGGCAAGCAAAGAAATTTTAAAATCCTTAGCATATGGCCTTTTCAATGGATAATTGTCACTGATTTTCATGGGTGGTAAAAATTAGATAGAGATTGATGCCTGCTTCCTTTAGAGGTGTGCATCCAGCTGAAAGGGACTGGGATATGTAAGCTAATAAATGGGTAGATTTTTGTTGTTAACCCTGATCTCTAAATCTTTTGATACTTCTAATGATGATACATAACACCTGTCTTGGGGAAAAACCCCGTCAGAATCTAAGAGTGCACGAATTAGCCTTAACGGCCCTGACAAGCCTCACCTGGAGTCCCCACCCACATCCATGGATACTTAAGCTGAGCCCTGGAATTTTTGCTCTTTTTCTGACCTAGGTGTGAGAGGAGTTTGTTTTCAGCTCAGCTACAGCTGCATCCTTGACTGGCTGTGGGCCCTGTGAACTGGACTTCAGCACATGGATTTGTTGCATCTGTCAGTGTCCTTTGGTAGTTAATATATTAATCAGACACTACTGAAACGGTTTCTGTGTGAGACATGACTATATCTGTAAATAGCAAGTAAGCAGGTAAAACATGTTATTATGTCTCGCAAAAGATTTATTTGATGTATCAGCCTATGTATGTTATTGAATGAATGAAAGTAAAGATTCTGTATAGCCCAGCAGAGCTATAGAAATCTGCAACTCTTAAAACAGAGTGTTATTCTGACAACCTAAAAATATGTAATGTTAGTCTATGGCTCAGAGATTGGAGGAGGTTTTTTTAAGTTTTTTTTTTTTGCTCTAGAGTAGCCCTTTTAGGATAGCACTTATGCTCACATCAAATGCCATTAAAAGTTCATAGAGAATAGGTTTTATTGCTAGGAGAAAAAATGCTGCATACCAGAAATGTGAACTTTAATTATTTAGTCATTTTGTACCACACTTTATTTTTGAAAACTGAAGTTTTTTTGCACCAGTGTCCACTTAAATGTGAAATGGCTCAATTGTCCTGACTGCTATGATGGCGAAATGCAAGCTGTATCCATTTTATACTATATTTGCAGTCTTGGGTAAAGTGATGTTACTCAGTGAATTATTCCACACAAACAAATGGATATATCTGATTATGAATCTACAGGAACTGTATAATGTTCAGTACAGGGTAAAGAAAAATGTAAAAAATCCACTCCCAGTCTTTTTATGAAACCTAATTATTCTTATACATATATGGAAATTTAATTTCTGCTATAGGACTTAGTGCAGTCAACTGTGTTGTTATTATTTATAGAACTGTTACTAATGCCCAGGAATTGTGTTTTAATAAGATTTAATCTTCTTTTTCCACATTCTAGTGTACTTTATAATTAAGTTTTTCTCCCTTACTTTGCTTTTGCAATCTTTATTTAGAAACTAAATGAGACTTATTTCAAGTAAGTTAGGCATTTATGGTGGGTCTGGACAAAGAAAAGTTATACTGCAAATTGGTACTGCAGGGAACTTAATATAGTAAATACAGTCAACCTCCCCCCCCACTTATCTGTAATCAAGTCTAGAGCCTTTCTGAAATACTGGAGGGTTTTGCAAGGCCCTGGTTTTACCTGAAATCATCCTTGTAGCTTTTATAATATTTTCTTGAGCTCCTAATGTCTGTTGTCTTATGTTAAAAGAACTTTAAAGCCTGGAGGGAGGATAAGTCATGACTCAGTTGCTCTTACTCAGGGCTAATGCTCTTTAGATAACCACTGAAGGAAACTGGGATAGGACAAATAGTTCACTTCTTCACCTAAGCTTCTATTATCACCTTTTTAAGTTGCTATGCTGCAACATTATTTACTAGACCTAAATGTTTTAAAAGTTAGTTGAAGCCACAGTCCAAAGACCTTGTTCAATATGAACAGAAACTAGCAAAATATCAATGAAAAATGAATCCGTAACAACTGTTCCAAGCCCTGCAGTTTAGCTACTGCTTGCATGTTGGCGCAGCATCAGCTCTTGGATCAGTTCAACCAAGGAAAGAGATCTTGGGTCAGAGACAACAAATTGCTTTCCAAGCTTTCTCTGCATTAAAAAAAATCTGTATCTCATTTATTCAGAATAACCTATGTCTAAAGCTTGCATAGATTTGCAGGCTGGTGCAGTGAGATAGCAAACCTAATTCCATGGCAAAGCCAGTAATATGTTTCTAGAAGCTGTTTTCTGCATTAAGGATATAGGTAGTAAGGGGATACTTTATGCCTTTTTAAGTCCATATTAAAACAAACATCAGAATGGCCTTTGCATGGATTATGCCTAGATTTATGGATTTTCTGCTATGAATATTTAATGTTTTTATTTTAAGCACTGTCATTTATTCATCTTTCCTTTTAAATACCCCGTGAAAAGGAGGATCTAGTCACAGGAAAATGTGTTGCTACTGTTTGCTAATCCTGCACCAGAAAAGGAAGTAAAAGTAATTGCCTGCTTTTTTCTCAGATCCTTTTGCTGTCATTAAGTAACAAAAGAATCTCAAGAGAAGGTAACTGGGATAGGGTTTAACTAATTAAAGTGAAATACGTTATTACTTATTCATTTTTATAATGAAATCTAAGATACGAGATTCTGTGGACCAGCCTCTTCAAGTTTGCTTTCAAAGGCTTGTGCTTTATCTTGCATTTTTAGAAGCTGGCACAAGGAACTGGGATGAAAACCACCAGTTCTAATAGCAGCAAAAAGGGAGAAACAATAGTGTACTGCCAGAATAATGTAGGGAACTGACCCTGATTCCTTCCCGTTTGTTGCCTGCATGCTGTGGCTTCCTGGAGAATCAGAGGGACTCACAGAAGCCACTGACCATCCTCTCCTATTGCCTGTGCAGGGACTCCTGGTGGCAGCTGCTGCAAGGGAATAGATGGTGGGGACTGAGTAGGCTGTCATATGCACATTCACTGCCATTACCCACATTCAGGCATCATATATTAGTAATTTTAATGTTGACAACATATTATGCTATTTACAGATACATGGCAGTCTTTGTCATAATCCCTATTTAAAATACATCATAGAATGATTTTGTCATATCTCCACTTATGCTGAATTAATAGGAAATAAAACAAAGTAAGGTAAAAGGTCTAAGGAATATGGAATTTCCAACTGAATATACTACAGCCTGAACAGCAGGCCTAAGCCCGAGTTGACTTACAAGATGAGTCTTGAGCGTGATCCTATCAATATCATCGTGGTTCTTTAGTTAAAAATAGATAATCAAAACATTTATATTAGTTGTTCTTAATGCCAAACTAGATGTTGTAGAGATGTTTGTATAACCTTGTTTAAGATATATTAAGAGATTCTCCCAACTGATATCCCTAAAGGCTTGTTAATAGGAGAAATCCTCCCAGCTGATATCCCTAGAGGCTTGTTAGTAGCATATTTTAGGCAAAAATCCTTTCAGCTGTGGCCTGGGCTCTGGCCAAGCCCTCGCTTGGCTGGTTGGGAAGCGTACTGTCAGATGATGAGGAAATATCTCATTTCATATCAATATCTCATCAATATCTAAAAATCAGATGTTTTCCACATGAAAGGTATAAACAAGTCATTCGGACTTGTTGATTTGGGCCTATAAAAGCTAGACCCCTTTTCTAGGCAAACCGGAGACCTCACTTATAAGTGGTCATACTGCGTTGTCACGATCCGCAAGTGCAAGCGGGGGTTGTGATAGGTTCTTTGATCTCAAGAGTGCAAAAGATACACGGGAAAACAGTATTGATCAAAGCAACAATGCACTTTTATTGTGCCAACATCAGCTTTATGCGATAGAGGGGGAGAGAGAGAGGAGAGGTGAAAAGGATAGTGAGGAGAAGGAGGGGGAAGGGAATATAGCTACCAACGAAGAGACGAGAACCCTCGTGGTCCAGCCAATAGGTCCGTCTTCTTCCGTGGGGAGATCTCAGAGAGGATCTCTTTGAAAAGTCCCTTTATAGTCCTTTCTGAAGCGAGGGGCAGCTGGCCAAAATGTGGGGAAATCCACTGCCATTGTTGTGAGGAGCCTGTACAGGACAGGTGTACTGGACAGATAACGAGGTACAGGACAGGTGTACTGGACAGATCATTAGAACGAGGCACAGGACAGGTGTACTGGACAAATCAGTCCTCTTCGCTTCACTGCAGTCCTGCTCCGCCTTGGCAGCCAGCACAAACGCAGTCCACGACGACCTGCAGTAATTTCGTTAGGAATGCACACCAGTTCTCAGCGAGGCACACCTTGCAGGCAACACTTTGGCAGGCATCCCACCTCAGCCAGGCCAGCACTTCAGTCAGGGTCTGCTGGGGATCTTCAAAGGGTCTTGCGACGATCGTGAGGCAGATGAAGGATCTTCGGACCGTCTCTTTCATGCGTGGGATTTTCCCAGTTGCTAGGAAGGGTTCTCTAGGTCCTTGTGTGAAACAGGACTCCCCAGTGATTGCAGATGCTGCATGATGGTAAAGTATATAGGCAATTCATGATTGTCAATCACTATTCTCTCTCTCTCTTGTATGGTAATGATTAGATGCATTACCTTGCTTATTTTTGCTTGTTACTAAAGCCGAGTGAGCTTGTTTTATCAAATGTATCCTTTTACTTCTGTTTTGCCTCAATATTAATAGTAACCTAAGATCATTCTTTCTATTGGTGTCTATGCCCATTCTCATTGACATAGGAATGTCAATTCCTATCAATTGGCAAAACACCAACTCAAGGAAGGAAATTAGGGCTGCGAATGCAGAGAGTAACTTTTTTGTGAACAGAAGAAGCAGATGGTGGCTGCTCTGTGACCAACCCATGGTCTCAGGAAACTTGCTAGCAGGCAGGTGTTGTGTTTGCAAAATGAATGTGGCCACAAGTATGTTAGCATGTTGGTAGAGTAGTGGAATAGTCAGGGAGTAATGGTGGTAGGTGGTCAGTTTAGATCAGTAATTGTTTTATTCGTTAATAATGTAGATTCTGCTGTGCTGAACAGAATAGCACACAAACTTGATATTGCCACTAATGCCACAGGGTTTTCTTTGATCAGAGAATAAGGACTTAATTTTTCATTACTATTGAATCAGTGTAATGCAAGGAAGAAGGGAAAACCTGAAGTATAACACAGATAGAAATTAACTAGTAAAAATCAGTCTTCAGAAACTGCAGTTGGAAAACTGGAGCTGTCCACATATCTCTGCAAGAAATAAGTAATACTTTTAAAATAAAGACTAATAGCGTGTATTTAGTTTCTTGTAAATGTCAGCATTGCCATTTTATTATCAAATATCTCTAGTGGTTTAATTTATTGTTCCCAGTTTTCTTTCTCCATACCTGCATTTCCTGGGTATGGATTTATCTTCCATAACAAGAAAAATACTGTAAACACATTCAGTCACAGGAGAAAAAATGGAAAGTAATTTGTACATTCAAGATTACACAGCAAACTAGGCTGTGCATTTTAGGAATAGTTATAAGTATTACATATTAGGCTGTGTAAGGAGTTTTGTACTATGAAAGGTATTTCTCCCAGATAGCTTCAGGTATGTATTTTGTATATTAACTTGTGAGCCCTCTTTCTTTTGGATGGGATTTTGCTTTTCTCAAATCCACCTTAGTTACATGACTAACATGCTTGGGATACTGAAACAGGTGTGCTATTTAAAGGGGAAATATTTCCTTTCTTTTCTGTTAAGGCTTTGGTACTTCAGGCTTCCTTTAGTTACAATTGCTGCTGTACATTTGTGATCCCCTCTGTCATGCTGGAGAGAGCAGAGGTAATTATGATCACAGTGGCAGCTGGTACTGATCACATGTTAACATGAGATGACTCTTTCTTCTTCTGCCTTTGCTATAATTCCAACCCAGTGGATTGTTTCCTGCATAAGCTCACATGCATAGTGGGCTTAGTTAGGGGTGTTGCAAGGGAATTGAAGGCTCCAGTGCTTGAGGTAGAGGCTGCACATCAAGGAATACATCTACAGCAATCCACAAAATATAGGAATGTTAAGGAAACTCAAGAGGAGAGCGCCTTTTGGAGGAGAAAGCCTTTATGAGTTCCTTAGCATTTATGAGGAGAGAGCTCCTTTACGAGGTTTATGGGGTTCTTGAGAAGCTGCCTTTATGATGTTTATGGGGTTCATCAGGAGAGGACCTTTAAGAGATTTATAAGGTTTAAGAGGAGACTGTCTTTATGAGATTTATGGCCTTTATGAATTTTGTAAGGGGTTTAAAAAGTAAGTGCCTTCAGAAGGGGAATGTCCTTATGAGGTTTTAGGTGTTTATGAGGACTGTGCCTTTAGGAGGTTTAAGGCCTTCATGATGAGAAGGCCTTCATGACGAAAGCACCATAATGATATTTACAGGGTTTATGCGATTTCCTTTATGAAACTTACAGGGTTTATGAAGACAGCATCCTTGAAGGTTTCTCAGGAATTATCAGGGGGGTTATCAGAAAAGCCCATTTCTGAGGCTTTTCTCTTGATGAGGAGAGTACTTTCATGAAGTTTATGTGTTTTTTGAAGAGAGCACCTCCATAAAGAGAGTGCCTTTATGAATTTCATAGGGTTTATGGGCAGAGCATCTTCAGGATGAGACACCTTCTTGAGGAGACAACTTTATGAGGTTTCTGGCTTTATGAGGAGATTGTGTTTATGTTTATGATGAGAGCATCTTTATGAAGAGATTGCCTTTATGAGTTTTACCGCCTTTTTGATGTTTATGGAGTTTATGAGTTGAGCACTTCTATGAGGTTCATGGAGTTTATAAGTTGAGTGCTTTTATGACTAATAGGGGTTTATTAAGAGAGTGCCTTTATGAGGTTTCTGATGTTATGAGGAGATCTCCTTTATGATATTTGTGGAGCTTATGAGGAGAGCACTTGCATTAAGACAGCATCTTTATGAAGTTTATGGTGTTTATGAGGTAGATGCCTTTAGGAGGAGAGTGCCTTTGTGAGGTTTATGAGGTTTATGGGGCTTATGTGAAGAGGCACTCTCCTCATAAATCCCATAATCCAAATAAACATCACAAAGCCACTCTCCTCAGAGGCGCTCTCCTCATAAGCTCCACAAATATCATAAAAGCACTTTCCTCATGGAGACTATCTCCTCATGAAGGCCATAAACCTCTTAAAGATGCTTTCCTCATAAACCCCCTTAATGTCATAAAGATATTCTCCTCATCAACTCCATAAAATTCAAAAAGACCTTAAACACCATGAAGGCCATAAAGCTCATAAAGACACTTTCCTCCTAAGCCAAATAAACCTCATACTGGTGCTCTCCTCTTCAATACCATAAAATTCATAGAGACCCTGTCCTCTTAAAGAGTATAAATGTCATAAAGATCATAAAATAATAAATACAATCACCTGAAAGTGGCTCTGTCCTCATAACCCCCATAATCTTTATAATTGAGGCTCTCCTTATAAACCTACAAACCTCATAAAAGCACCTTCATCAAAAAGCAGTCTTCACATAAACCCCATAAACCTCATGAAGGCACTCTCCTAATACACCCCATAAACCTCATAAAAGCACTCCTCATCAAGACCATGAACCTCAGAAAGATGCTTTCCCTATAATTCCCATAATGCTCATAAAGGCGCCCTTATGAGTATTATGGGGTGTATTAGAAGAGTGCCTTTTTGAAGTCTTTGGGGTTTATGAGGAGAGAACCTTTATGAGGTGAGCACCTTTATGTGCCCTTATGTTTATGGGTTTATGAGATCTCCTTTCTGAAGTTTATGGGGTTTATGAGCAGATCTTCTTTATGAAGTCGATGGGGATTATAAGGAAAGCACTTTTATAAGGTTTATGGTCTTGATGAGGAGAGTACATTTATGAAATTTGTTATTTAGACAAGGAGCACCTTTATGAAGTTCATGAGGCTTTTGAGGAGAGAGCCTTTATGAGCTTTATAAGGACTGCAACCTTTATGAGGTTAATTGGGTTTTTGTGGAAAGCACCTTTATTAGGAGAGTACATTTTAATGTTTATGGGGTTTATAAGGTGAGTGCCTTTATAAGGAGTTTGGTGTTTATGAGGTGAGTGCCCTTATGAGGTTTTAGGTGTTTATTAAGAAAATGCCTTTATGAGGTTTCTGGTTTTTATGAGGAGATATTTTTATGGGGTTTATGGGCAAAGAACCAGTAAGAGGTTTATAAGGTTTATCAGGAGAGCAACTATATGAGCTTTAAGAGGTTTATGGTCTCTAATGAATTTCATGGGGTTGATGAGGGGAGTGCCTTTATGATGTGAAATGCATTTGTGAAGAGAGCGCCTTTATGTGGAATGCACCTGTGTGATGTTTTGGGGGTTTAGGATGCAAGCAGCTTTGAGAGGTTTATGGCCTTCATGAGCAGATAGCCTTCATGAGAAAAAGCCCTGTCCCGGTTTGAGACAAATTCAGAGGAGGAAATATCCCCTGATGGAAAGCAGGCCACTCCCCCCCCCACCAGGTTTGGGAGAGAAAATGTCCCCGGAGGAAAGTGAAAGGGAAAAAAACAAAAGAAAAAACTATTTATTTAACAAAACAACAAAACACACAGGAAAAGGACAATAATGCTAGACAAATAAATCGCTATCTGTGAGAGAAATAAAAAAACCTGAAACAAAGTCCTCCTGAGTGTGGCCTCTCTTCTCCCGGAGTTGGAAAGGCGTCCGTCTGGGGAAATCCCCCTGCAGGCCGGTGAAACACCTCCCAGTGGACTCCTGATATTCTGATGCTCCAAGTCCAGAAGGGGGAAAAAAAGAAGAGAACAAAGTCCCAGAGAGGAAGAAAAAAAAAGAAGAGAAACTCCATCTCTCGTCTCTCGAAAGGAGCAGCACTGAGAGCCAGCAGGAACCAACCTAAAGAAAAAAAAAGTGCCTCCTCCCTCTCTCTCTGTAACCTTGAAGTACAAAAACAACACAGTGTTGTCTGGGCTGGGTGGTTTGTTCTCCTCTCCCCTCTCAGGCTCCGTTTAAAGACATAGAAAGGCATACAATTCACTTTTCTGGGCATGGGCAAACAATATAGGATAAATCATCAAAGGATAAACTCCAAGACAAAAGTCACTCCAAGACAAGCCCCTTTATGATTTTTACAGGGCTTATGAGGAAAGTGCCTGTTACACCCTCGATACTTAAATCCAGGGGTTAAACTCAAGGTTCGTTTACTCTAGCTGATACAAAGGAGAAATCCCCACCAGATATTTTCAAGAGGTGAAAATCACACAAAAGCTTACTGGCAAAAATATAAAAAATTAGGAAGCTTTGGCAAAGGAGTAAATAAAACTCTGAATTCAATATAAAACACTTATTATAGCATTATTTAGCATTAACTTAGCAGAAACTTAGCATCTGCTTAGCATAAACATAGCCCTTTCAACCTAGAAACGTTTAAATGCATAATGTTATAAATGACTCAGATCCCGAGTGGAAATGAGTTATAAAAATTTTATTGAGAACTATAAAAATCAGCAAAGAAAAGGGGACAATGCTAGGAGTGTGGCCAAATGCCAGAGGCCCACCCACAAAATGGTGGTTGTTGGAGTCCAGGAAAGCTGGAAAACTTTTCCTGTGGCTGAAGGGGTCCTATACCCCCGAGCATCCCAGGGGAACACAGCCTTTGATCTGAGCCCCTGGAAAAAACTCCCAACACTCCTGGATGAATTGAAAGCATCGAGAGTGTGAAATGGATTGTGATTTAGTTTATCACAGGGTGAAGGTTTGTAGTTTTAGGTTTTGTTGCATACAGGTAAATGGAGACAAAACATGGAGGATTCAGGGCGTTGGCTCTGGGTTCTTCTTTCTTCTTCTTCTCCATTTCCTGAGGTCAGGTGAAAACAGGTTTATTGGTGGAGGGAATTTGATGTAGAAGAAACGTGTTAGCAAGAATTACTAGTTATTGGTACAAAAGAAAAAATAGAATACGTTGTTGTCATTTATTGGGTGACAAGGTTTTAAAAATCTTCTGCTCCCAAGAGCAGCAACCATTGTAGCCCTGAAAACAGCAGCGACAGCCAGGCACAGGCTGCGCTTCTGAAACTGAGATAAGAAAAAAAAAACAACCTGAGAAACTGCAACAAAAAGCTTCGTCTCCTTCATTCCTGATATGGGACACTGAAAAAGAAGAAAAATTAGCCCGGCCAGGGGCCCTGTGGCTTCGTCAGGTGGTCCTGCTTTTTACACCCCTGAGATTGCATCAGCCTTAATGCATTTACTTTGGTTTTACATAGTTTTCCCCATGTCACTCCTTTCGGTGCTAGCACAGTTCCAGTTCGCTGTGGTTGTCGGGGTCCTCACTGGATGGAATCCCACTCCTTTTATGGTTGCGTCTTCGAAGTTTGGCTAGCAACAGTTCATCCAATGCAAACTCACAAAGCTAACATTACAACACACAAATCACACAACTCTTGTGAAAGCCAACCTCACAACCAGGCTATTGTAACAACATTAACCATTTTTAACATGTACTATTATCCTAATATTTTCCAAGGCCAACACTATAATATTTAATATAAATTCATATAATATTTTGTGAAAGCAAATTTCCACAAACTTGTTTCTCACAATAAGATGTTAAGTTACCAAAAAAATTCCATGTAAAGAGGATTAGGAGAAGAAGAAAGCGAGAGACAGAAAGAAAGACAGAAAAGATACATGAAAACAGACCTATAGCTACCAACTCCTAGGATTCCAGTGTGAACTCCAAGGAAGCTGGCATCATCCAGACACGCATGGTGCCCCTGTTGGGGGCTTTTAAGCCCCTGGCCCTTCATGGCCCCCCCCCCATGTGGGGACTTCTGGGCACTTGGCCAATTAGGGGTTGGGTCAGCACCGCCCAGTGTGTGATTGATTGACAGTTTGGCCAGGGCTGGGATGGTGGCTCTGGGCTGGGGAGTGGGGCATTTCACTGTCTCACTTTTGCAGGACCTTATCTGCCCCTCCCACGAAATACACACAGGCATTCCAAAACATTTCAAAATGTTTTGAAACATCAGAGTTATTTAATCTCTGGCAACCACCCCATGGCTCTAAACAATGACCGGGACCATTGTCCTGGGACCTTTCCTCTTGTGGTCTAATCAGGGTACCTTTCCTCTCCTCATCCAATCTAGCAGACGGAGCAGAAAGGAAAGAAGAGGAAAGCATACTCGAACTCATAATGGGCAACTGCTATTCATAAATCAAGTTAATATCCTTCTATACCGTTCACACACACCTCCTCCCCCCACCCCTGCAATCCCATGAGTCCAAACATTGCAGGACAGTCAGGTTCCAGGAGGGAGAGTTGATGCAGCAGTCTTTCAGCACCCAAAGAGTCCAGCAGATCAGTCCATGATTTCTGGTGTATTCCTGGAGACAGCACTTTCTTCCTATGAGATTTAGTATTCACTAACATTAGATAATTTACACAACTACTTTTGATACTTGTTGCACTTGTAAGTTGAACTCCAAAATAACTTGGCAAATTCAGTTTAGGCTGCCTCGCCTTTTGGAGTCCACAGTCTTATAGGTCCAGGTATCCTCACTACCCAAACAAATACACGTCCCAGATTTACCACCCTTATCGCTCCCACTAACCAAGTTTCAGGGAGATTCCCAGAGTCTGTACTCAGGGAGAGAGAAGACGTCAGTGGACATCACTGACATATTGTACAATTCTGCTATCTAAAATGATCTGGATTGCCTCAGGTGTGGGAGTCGAATATGTAATAACACTCATTCATTCCAATCTCCTTCGAATATTATTTTCAGGGTCCTGACTCAGACCAAAAACTTTTTCAACTTAACCAAAACCTTCAGCGGTTCTCCAACTGAAAATCTTTTAGTCACTTCTACAGCTGGAGAGAACTTTCTTGCTGCCACTTCTTCTGCACAATTACACATTTCCTACCATTACTACATGTGCTCCCCTTGGTAATTTTATGCTTTGCCCTGAGGAGACAGGAAAAGGTACACAGATTAGTTTCCATAATCATATGAGCTCCCAAAACTAAATTGAGGGAGGAACCTTTTCCTCCACCCACCATGGCAATCAGTGAGAAAATACGAATATTTTAAAAATATTGCAGGCAGACTTACATAAACATATAAACTTATATAAACCTATATGAATATAAATACAGCAATAACAACAGTCAGAAATGTGACAATCACTAATGAAGTTATCTAGTACTCTAACAATACTGATGAATATTCTCAGTATCATGTAGGCAAAAAATTGCAGTAGCCAGTCATTCTTTGAGACCGGTTCACTTTTAATTTGTTAAATAACTGATTATCAATGTGATGTTAGAGTGGTCCTTAGTGAAAAGGATACCCTCTCTTTTACTTATTTGTTCCTCTGGCATTTGAAGCCATACTTACTATTACAATCATCATGAGCTCTTGCTGGAATAGCTGACTAATCCAGGAACAAACAACAGTGAAGGTAACATTGTTCTGGGATTGCAAAAATTGAAATAAATACATTAAAAGATTTATGAGTTTTGCATTTTGTTGGAGCTTTATTTGCAGCAGATTTTCATATGGTTCTTCTGTGTTATTCTTTGTTTGCAGCTGACTTCATTTGCATTTGGATATATACCTAGTGTAATAAACGATACAGCCTAATTAAAATCAGTCAGCAATAAACTTTATTCCACGGACGAAAATTTGGCAGCGCAAAAGCCACAATCGGAAAAGACAGCGCCGAGCCTGGGATCGGAGCCGGGTGAATGTATAGAACCGACCTCTATTGCATCGGAACTCCCTCGTTCACAACACTGCCATGGAGAGACCAATTTTATTACAGTTTTTGGCAGAGTTAGAATTCCTGTGGTCCTCTTGGCCACTCTACATATTCATGAGTCTTTCCTTTTCTTTACTCCACAAATTCATGAGGTTCCTTTTCGTTAGTTTGTTGAAGACAAAATGTTTCCTGTGTTCTGATTAATCGCCCATCGCCGATTTCGGGAACCGAGGAACTCCCTAATCATGGTGATTTGATTGTGTCACTCCTTCCGATTAGGTCATCATTGCTTGGGCATCGTGTGAATGTTCCTTGATACAATCTATCATCCTAGCTCGGAGCCACGTCTTCAGATGTTAATTAGGTTCCTCCTGCCATGGCTCGTGCTTGCGAAATCCTCTCCCGACTCGGCTTTGCAGTTTGAAACTGGGGTTTATTCAAGTTAGTTTTATATTATAACATGTATACACAAAATAAACACGAATTACCCATATTATACCTCACACTAGTCTCTTGACTGAAGAGAATATACTAAAACAACAAACTTGCAAAATGATGGAAGTATTTTTCCTGCAGCAGCAGCAGTTTTGCTCCTGGCCTCTAGTGGCAGGCAAGGCTTTATATCCACTGCTGCCAGAAGGAGGCAAAGCAGGACCAATTGCAAAGTTTCATTGAAAATACAGAGAAACTAAGTTTCCATGCATTTTTAGTGAGCTTTTGGGGATATTCAAATTTGTCCCCCACTCCCAGCTCACCTTTTGAGGGTGATTCTGAGAGTTTTTTGTCTTGGTCACGATCTTTAAATTTTAGAATGAATAACAATAATCTAAAAGAAGGCCAAAAGGTTATCAGCTCCTTCTCAGGCCTTGTTTGGAAGTGTGCCCCTTCCCACGCACTCCCAGTATTTTTATTGCATGTTGGAGTGGGGAGAGGGATCAGTTCTCCACTGTCCCACAAGTTTAAACCTTTTATGCAACAGTATGCATCGTAGTTAAAGGAAAAAAGTTCTTTACCGTGTGTTTTTTTCTCAGAAAGCTTTATTTCATTTCCCCACATCAGTACATTTTCAAAAGAGTGTCCATTTTATTTCCTTTGGGCTGGTTGCTAATTCTCCTCTGCACTTTAGTCAATTTTATTACAGGGTGTAATATTATCATCATCAGCTCTGCCTTTTGATATGCTAATCTCTTAACAAAAGGAGAGGGCTAAGAGTGATTGTTAGAAGGCATAGGCTCTAATGAGTTGTACCCCTCTTCTAAGAAATGAAGGGAGGTGACATGAGAGACATGCGGTCAGAAGGTGCCTCCTCCCTCTCCTCCTCCTTCTTATTTTCTACATATGAGTGGAGTTTAGGGTATGGAGAGGAGTCTGGCTTTGGGGCAAACTCTTCCCTTTGGGTGAGATTATGTTTGTGGAGGCCCAACACCTACCTCAGGCTGGCACAGGTGCTTCTGCCAAGGATGTTAATTTGCATCTTTAAGGCCCTTTGGCTTTGCAGAAACTGGTTTAACAGGTTTCTTAGGTTCTGGGATAGTTGCTTTGGGCCATCAACTGTAGAGGAGAATTTCTTACAGGAGCTGGGACATGTGAACAATCCAGCCTGCACAGTGTGCCTGGGAAAGTGCAACCCGACTTACGTGTCAAATGCAGTGTATTCAGCAGAATAAGCAAGCTCACCAAGGATGGGAAGAAGGAAGGGAAACAACTCCCCACACTCCCCAAATGCAAACATGGATGGGAAAGTTTGGTGCAGAGACTTGCAAAAATTGCTGCATGAACAGAAAATGTTATCCAATCACAGCCAGTAGAAAGATGTGTGCTTCTAGGGATTGACCAATTGTACAGCAGCCTGTAACGCGTGAGGATAGAGCTTTTAGGGTATAAGAATACAGAGGTCTGTGTAATAAATGGCTTCACTTGATCATATTGGTCCTGCTGTAATGTCCTGCTCCTGCAAAAATCAACTCTTGTTCTGCCCTGAGGCAAGAAATAATTTTAGCCTCTAAGGTAGATAGCAATTTTATCAGCTCTTCAGCAAAAGTATGCTTCTCTTTTGGGACCACCATCCCCATCTCAAAATCCCAAGTGACTCCCTGGGCTCCCTAGGCAGCCATCTTAGATGGACCATGTGCTACCTGGAGATTTCTCCCTTTGCCTTTACAATTCTCTGCTACCTGTGGTTTTTGCCAGTTTTCCTCAGAGACAAGCTTTATAAGCTTACAGCAACTTCTCTTGGAGAGCAATCTACACCTGTCCATGACCTGACTGCTGGAGAACATCTGTTTTAACCAAAAACTCTCCTTTCTGCAGCTAACAATTATCTCCACACAAAAACACCTCTTTGCCAAAACTCAGTACATGCACGGCTATGCCAGCACCTTTATGAGGTTGATGGCATTGTTTAGAAGAGTGCCTTCATGAGGTTTATGGTGCTTCTGAGGAGAGCACCTTTATGAGCTTTATATTGTTTATGAGGTGACCGCCTTTATATGGAGAGTGCTCTCATGCAGTTTGTGAGTTATGAGGAAAGCGACTTTCTAAGGTTTATGATCTTGATGAGGAATGTATATTTATGAAGTATAAGTAGTTTATACAGAGATTGCCTTGATGAAGAAAGCACCTTTTTGACATATATTTGGCTTATGAAGTGGCTGCTTTTAGGAGAAAACTGCCTTTATGAGGATTATGGGTATCTGGGGATAGCAACCTTACGAGGTTTATGGGGATAATTAGGTGAATGGATTTATGAGGCTTTGGGGTTTTATAAGGTGAATGTCTATATTATGTTTGTGTGTTTTTTGAGGAGAGTGCCTTTATGAGATTTATGGACCTTATGTGGAGAGGCACTCTCCTCATAAACTGCAGAAACTTCATTAAGGTGCTGTCATAGTGAACCTTATTGGTTTTTTTTCATGAGTTTTATTAACTATATGGAAATGAGATATTATAAAACCCATGAACCTCATGAAGTTGCCTTCTCGTGAGGGTCTCCCTTCCTGAAGACGATCTCCTCAGATACCACATGAAGTTCATAAAGACGCAGTCTTGATAAATCTCATAAATGCCATAAATGCACACATACGTAAACCACATACATCTCATAAATGCACTTTCCTTATCGAGATCTCAGATAGGTACTCACCTTGTCAAGGCACTCACTACATAAACCACATGGACTTCATAATGCACTTCCCTCATCAAGACTATAAACCTCAGAAAGTTGCTTTTCTCATAATCTCTATAAACTCCATAGAGGTTCTCTCTTCAGGAAGCCCATTAACTTTGTAAGATCCCCTAATAAACACTATAAATCTCATAAAGGCACTCTCTTTGTGTTATAAATGACTCAGATCCAATATGGAAATGAGATATTAAAATTTTATTGAGAACTATAAAATGTCTACAAAGCAAAATGGGGCAGTGCTGGGAGCTTAGCTTGGTGCTAGAGGCTCATCCTCAAAATGGCAGTTCAGCCTTTTATCCCCTTGTGATTGCATCACACTGATGCATATTAATTTATTGTTTTGCATAGCCACGCCCCCTTGTCAATCTTCTGGGAGCCTGCAATTCCTGTCACTGAGGCGATCAGGGCTCTCATTGGTTGGAGTCCTTATTCCTTTTATGGTGGTGTCTCTGAAGTCTGGCTCGCAACAGCACATTCCCCTTTGCAAACCCCACAGAACTCACATTATCACATAAAATCGCCCAACCCCTGGAAAACCAAACTCCTATAATCAGACCACCCCAACAACATTAAACCTTTTAACATACATTATCCTCTTGATATTTCTGCAGGATGATATCATAATATCCAGTATTATACAGCATTATAATTCATAATTTAACTTATGATTCACAATTAATACTACGTATGGCAAAAGCCAACCTTAAAAATCCATTCATAATACCTTGTAAAGCTGAGTGTCTTGGTTTGAAAAACAGGTGTGCACCAAGGAAGGCGGGAACCTCAGTTGAAATGGACAATATGACCCCCTTCCCTCCAAATTATTATTAATTTGAAATTAAGGGGCTTTCAAGCAAAGCTATGAGAAAAGGAATAACAGTTCTTTACTAGTATGTGTATCTATATCAAGGCAAGGTAACAACAACAACGGTAACAACAACAAACAAGAACACAAAATGCAATAAACAGTCTCTTCCACCTCTTCGAGCACTTTCCCCTTGGGTGCAGTGACGCTCACAGCCGGCAGGGGGCGCTGTTGGCTCCCGGCCGGGCAGGACAGGCGCGATGGTTCCCCCGGCCGGCAGGGGGCGCTGTGGCGCGAGCTCGGCCACTTCCCTTCAGGTGGACAATGGCGGGAGCAGCCTGTGGGACGGGATGGGAAAGGGCCTTCCTCTACAAACCCCCAAGGACAGCCGATCCCGGTGCCCTCTCTGGACAGCAAAAGGAGCTGTTGCATGGACCTTGGAAGCAGCAGACTGGAAGGACAGGGTAGCAAGCAAGAGGCAGAAGAAACTCCACAGCTGTAGCTGGAACCACAGGGCATCCCGGGAGGCAGTGGATGCAGGGTTACGGTGCAGCAAAAATCCTGGAGCAATGACAGAGGAACAGCGCGGGGCTGGGCAGTGCAAGCCCAGCTCCCGAACATGGCAGGGAGAGGCTCCCAGGAAGAGGAAAATGGCTCGGGGATCTCAGGGTTTCCCCTGAGGTACTCCAGCAGATGGTGAAGAGTCCTTTGGTGAGGTAGGGTGTTAATAAGGTCCCAGTGCAATGGCCACTCTTACAAGCAGAGCTCCACTCACGGTAGAAGAAAGCAGCAGAAAACAGAACCCCGCAGTGGGGACGAATTCTTCC
>VZRF01013491.1:0-62131 GCA_013396875.1 Vireo altiloquus
CCTACTCACACCCTGCTCAGCTACAGTCAAGAGGCAGAACCTTGGGGGGCATCAGAGAGGAAGAAAGAGCTCAGTTGGGTCTTTTGATCCTTAACACTAACCTGTGATTTGGGCTCGGAGAAGAATTTTGACTTGTAAATGGACCTTGTGCGATACAAAAGTGCTTGCTGAAAGTTTTATTCTCTGCTGTGTTACTCTTACGTCCTCATGTACCAAAATCCTCACTGTCTGTGCTAGCACCAAGTGCTTAAGACCTCTGTTTTAGCTTCTGTGTCAGCCCCAGATCTGACCATGTCAGGAGACAGGGCCTTCCACCCAAGCACCCTTGCTGCCCTGGCATCCTCTGGCTGCTCTTTGCTGACTCTTCCCTTGGCTGCAGGCAGTGCCTGGGCCCTCCTCTGCCCTGCTTCACCCCGCCAGCAGCCCCCCAAGCAAGGCACACAGCAAAACAGGGAGCCAAACCCCAGCCACCTAACAAGGCACAGCCCATTTTTCATCCCCTCCCACTGCCCAGCCAAGGGAGGAAAGGCACAGGAGACACTGACCAGTGGCTTGCACGTTGACGATGGCGCCCTGGGAGCGCTTGCGGGTCATGGCATACCAAGAATCGTCCGGGTCCTGGATCCACTCTGCTGCCTCGCAGTAGAACTCGCCCTGGTCTGACGGGTGGAGGTTGTAGATGGTGAGCTTGGAGGTGGTCTCCCCCACTTTGTCCAAGCGCACGTCCCCCATGGCCTGTCGCTGGGCGTAGGCGCTGCCGGCCCGCAGGACAAAGTCGCGGCTGAGGGAGATGATCTCCACGGGCGCCTCGCTGCCTCGCTGCCGGTACCACGCCAGGGACACGTGGCTGTGCTGGGCTGTGCTCTTGGACACCTCACACTTCAGCTCCAGGGAGTCGTGCTCCACCTTGTTCAGCGTCTGCGGGACTGCTGTCACCCGCAGTGAGTCAGGGATTACTGCAGCAGAGAGAGACACAAACAGCCCAGAGTTAGCCATGCCGGAATGCTGAGTCTAAAGGCCAAACACCTCAAAAGAGAGCTGGGGGAGAGGTTTCTTTTTACAGTTGCAATTAAATGTTAAGTATTAACAAGGCAGTGTTAACTCACATTTAGTCCCTAAGAAAAGGAGAATTGTTCCCAAAGCCCTTGGCTGGGAAATACCATGACCTGCAGCACAAACTCCAGCACGGTGCTTAAATTCCTGCTCAGTGGGCCCCAGCAACTGAGCAAGATTTTCCATCACGCTGTAGAGCAGCACGGTTTAATACATCCATTTCCCAACAAGGCATTTTGTCACAAGGAGCCTCTCCTCCATCAGGTGCCCCCCAGCATGCTCTGTGACTCCCCTCTTGCCCATATTCTTCAGCCACTCCTTAGCCCTGGCATGGTCCTCACACCTCCTCTGACACTGGTGACTGGTGGGGCCAAGCCAGCTCTATTCAGTTCCTTTAATCTTCCCTCATAAAAAAGTCAAGAGATCCAATTCCCTTCTCCTCTGTTTATAAGTTTCATCTGTTAATGACCCCCTCAGGCCAAGGGAAGGGGTTTCTGCATTCAGAGGGAACTGTCTCCTCCAAGGGCAGCAATACAATTGCATCCTGACCAGTGCTCACTCCCAGGACACAGCCATGTCAAAGCACTTGGTAATAAAACTGCTGGCTACCTTTCCAGATGATTAACCAGAGGAAAGGAAATACAGCTGCTAAAGTCAGTAAGAAAATCAAAAAGTGCAGCACCCCCAACCTTGCTTGGATTTAGAGGTTCTACCACCAGAAGATAAGACTTTTTAATAAAGAAGCCTTTCTACACTTTGCTGTCTCCAGAAACATCACGTGGAAAGAATGTAAACCTTCTCCCCAGCTCTGCAGACAAGGCAGTGTTAGTGAGCCTGTTAATGCCCACGGTTTTGCCACATACCAGTGGAATATAATTAACATATCTCAGTTTGGTTGCATTGACAGCCCTGGATGGTTTGACAAAATTAGCTGAGCTGCCAGAAGCTGCATCTGTTTCATTCAGGCACTGCTACAGAGAGCAATGAGCTGCAGCGAAGACAACCACTGGGATTATTTATGGCAGAAAAGTCAAAATCAGAAGAGGGCGAAGAAAAAAAGGAACAAGTTGGGAGTAAATGAAAAGGAAATCTTCACACATCCAGTCCGGATGGGAACATTTTCTTTTACGACATGTTCACCACCCAGGGGGTACTGCCTGACAGGAAAAGCAGCACCTTGTAAGGCTGCTTACACTGCAGGCATTGTCTCTGTCCCTGCGGCCACCACATCTTCTACTCCCTCCCTTCCCCTCATCTTTCTCACTGGAGCTCCCATCACTGGCAGTAGCTTCTGGCAGACCATGGCCAGGTTTCTGCTTGCTCCACCTTTCCCCCGAACCCTGCCTTGGAAGCAGCAGTGACAGCAACGACTAACCTTGCCAGTTCATGATGCCTGCACAACTAGTTTTAAACTTCTCATTTCAAACCTTACTGAGTAATTTCCACAGATGCACAGCTCCTTTCTCTTCGCCCTGCAGCCACGGGCTCTTACAACTTCTCTTATGTTATTTCAATAAATTAAGCCTCATCATCTTGCTGGAGTGACTTTCCTGTGGAGATGCTTTGAATGCAGAGCCTCTGTGCAACAGCTCATGGGGTGAAAACAGGTAACTGTGAAGGCAATCTGCCGGTCCTCTCTCCCCTGGTCTGAGAGCCCTTTGCATCTCACCAGATCCCTGTGTGTCCCCCAGCCCTGCTCAGCAGCACAGGTAAGCTCAGGGAGCTGCTGACCCCAGGAGCCTGTCTGGCTTTGCAGGACAAGTCAGGTCATGCTCCAAGAGGGGACAGGCACTTGGCCTGCCAGACGTGGAGCTGCCCACTTCCCAGGAGTAATGCTGGGAAGCCTGTCTGAAGGCTGAGCCTCAGGCAAGCACTTGCCACACCATTTCCTGAGCTGGTTGGAGGCTAGCACAGACATTGTTTTGCCAGCTGGAACCATGACTCCGTATTTCCAGGTCATAACCTGGCTGGAGGGTTAGCATCCTTTATCCCACATGGGCAGGTTTCTGCAAAGTGCACTCCTGGAAAAAAATCAGGTGCTGTCGGTATGTGGTTAAAGCTGTAATTTAACTGTGGAAACACCTGACACACTGTGCTNTACATCAGCATGGCAGAGACATATATTTCCGCATAGTCAGTGCCACCTTCCTAAGCAGGAAGACTTGAGACCTGTTTGATAAATGAAAGCTCAGTTTCTGAAGGATTAGATGATCAGGGAGGAACAAGCCAGAGCCCTGAGGTGGCCGGGCCAGCAGGGAGGCTCTGTGCTTTACACCACCACTCTCACGCTTGGTCAGCGATGCACAAACAGCTGTTTTATTTACACTGCAAGATGTGCCTCGGGTATCACCTTCAGGGAGGGGGGAACTTGGTAGGAGAAGAGAAAATGCCATTCTCAAGAGGCAGCTGAACATGGCAGCAGGTCACAACTCCTTTCAAAAGCCCAGTGAGCACTGAGGACTCCCACTGTGGGGACAAAAGTCTGCTGGAAGCTCATGCACCGCTCCAAGGCACAGACCCCACTGGCCTGCACCAACAAGGGGTGACTGAGAGGGGACCTCATCAGTGTATACAAGTATCAGAAGGGCAGGTGTCAGGAGGATGCAGCCAGGTGGTGCTGAGCAGTAGGAGAAAACTCCTTTTCTGTGAGGATGACAAGAGCACTGAAATAGGCTGCCCAGAGAGGCTGTGGAGGCTCCTTCTCTGGAGATATTCAAACCCTTCTGGACACAATCCTTAATAATGTGCTTTGGGGGACCCTGCTCAAGCAGGGAGATTGGACTAGAAACCTTCAGTGATCCCTTCCAATCTCACCCATTCTGTGACTGTGTAACAAGAGGGCTACAGGCAAGACTTAGCCCATCAGGCTGGAGCACACTAGGGCTGGAAGTTACAGGGAAAAAAGGAAGCAGGGAACACTGCGAAGGTGCTCACCAGGGCAGGACAGAGCACACAGGGAGGTGCATTCTCGGAAGAGAAGTTCCTCCCAAGCCAGTCACCCTGCTCACGCTTCAGAGACATCAGTCTGCATATCAGGACATGAGTGAGTCTTTGCACAGTGCTCACCTGGGAGCCCTGGCTTTGCTGCCAGCCATCACGCTGCCAGCCACCCACACTCATCCTGTAGCCACCTGCCACAGGAAGCACCAGGACTTCTGGGGACACTCTGCCAGCTGAGCTTCACTTGAAAGCAAGGACAAGCTTAGATGAGAGTCACCTCCCGGTATGAAAGGGAGCATAGGCACACCTGAATCAGAGCCAAGTGGGATGCTGCAGGAACACATCCTTTTGCTCTCTCTTTCTCAGCCAGCTCCTGCCTGTTTCTCCTCTCTTCTCAGTGTGCCATCCAGGAAGCCTCCTCTGCACTTCCCCCAGCATCCAGCCTTGCTTCCTCCTTGTCCCCCAATGCAAGTCCATCCCTGCAGCTGTCACAACCCTCTGGAAGCATCAGCAGAATTCCCTTCTCTCCAGCATCAAGGTTAGGTTTGGCACCAAGAAGCTGGACAAGGAGAAGAGTGACTGAAAAGCAATTTTTGGGAGCAAATCTACTGTGCTACCACCATCCCTGAGCCAGTCACAGCTGACAGCTTTGAACTTACAACACTTCAGAGCAAGGAATACAGCATTTCCTATGAGTCTCTAAGCCACAAGTTACCGCAGAGGGCACCGGATGGGTACTCAGTGATGGGTGGGCGGCTGAGCACAGGGTGCTCACAACCACCACCAAGTTTTGAAAGCTCCTGAAATATTAAATATAAATATTTCCACTAGAGGGTGTCAGGGACCCAGCCAGGGAGAGTCCCAGGGCCCAGCTGCCAGGACCAGGAGGAGGAGGAGCTCAGAGCTTCTCCCCACTGGCCAGGGCACCCCTCCTCAGGAAGCCTGCACACCCAGCTCCAGTCAAACCCACCTCAAATGTGCACACCTCAGTAACACGCAATCAAAGAGCACTCGGTGAGCTAATTACGGCCAACTTCAGGACAAGGAACTGGCCTGCAATCCTCCAGAAAACAGGAAGGGAGCAGAGACTGGAGCTCCCAGGTGTGCACTGGGAGGACATCTGAACACACTTTTCTCCAAGCCCCAGGACAGGCTCCATTTCCAGCACCTCCCAGTGCCGTGCTGCACTCTGCCCACACACACAAGGATGATCCAGGTGTCTCACTTTTTCCCAGGCTGGCTCTGGTTCATCCTTGGGTCTCCAAAACCCCAAACACCCCCAAGGGGTAGGCTTTCAAAGCTTTTATGAGCCAACACAAAGCAGAGATCTGCCAACGTTTTTTCTGTTCCCAGGCAAGGCAGCAAACCTGCCTGAGATGCCCTTTCCTCACTAAGCGATACAGGAGAAGCATCAGGTTGGGAGCCAGAGGCTCTCTAGCTTGAGCTGGTGAAACAGTGCTGTGAAAATCACTTAGCACCACAGCAGCCTTACACTTCAGGCTCTTCAGGGGTAAAACAACTTAGACAGGCTACCCAATACAGCTGGGCCATCTCAGGGCCACTGTAGAACAAGCAAAACCCACCAATCTCTTCTTCCTTTGCATTTCTTTGTAGCTTTTACCCACTGATACACTTCAGAGACATTCTGTGGTGCTACCCTCTGTCCCCAGCTGGCTGCTTCAAACCACCTGGACAGAGCTAAGCTTATCATGTAACAGGTGTGAACTATTTAGGAAAAACAAACACATGCATTTCCTACTCCTAAGAAGCTTTTTCTGGCTAAGACATACTCCCTGGATCTTGCATGGATTTGGTGCAAGAGTTGTGTTTCCATCTGCCCCACAACATCTTGTTGCCCTGCAGGGACCACAGCCCAGCACCAACAACCCTCTATTCCAAAGCCCCTGTGGATGTGTGTGCAAGACAGAAACAAGTTGCTCAAGGGGAACAGCAATGCCAGAGCCACCCTGGTGAACCCAGAGGCAAGCACTGGGAGGAACCTGAACGGCAGCGAGGGTGGGAATGCGAGGAACGGGAACACAGCGCTTTGTTATCAGACTCTGCAAGACCTGCTAACCCTTCTGTGGCCACCCATGCCATGCCAGGGAAGGAAGAGGGGGACCTGTAGTCACCCAGTCACTGGAAGCTCTCAGGGATCCACGCTCCTTCCATCCCTCCCCCACAGCACCATTGATTCCTATTCTGTACAGGATCCAAGCACGTGTGCAGGCGTGCAGAGGGAGGGAGGGGGTGGTGATAAGGCAGGAGCAGTATCTAGATTAGCAGTGTAATCCTCTGGAGCCCTCGTGCCTGGCAATTAGCTGTACATGCTGATCCATACCTGCTGCAGCACACCAGGCACTCCTCCCTGTCAGTCACGAGCGTGTGGAGTGCCTTCAGCAGGGAGGAAACACACACCGTGCTGTGCTGAAAAACTGATGAAGACCCTCAATGTCACCTTTGGAAGTGGAAAAATATCTGAGCTGATCGTGCCACTCGTAGCATCTCTTTAGCTTGTCTAATTTTTAAGTAGCAGCTAGAAACTCTCAGGTGGCTGCAGGCAGAGGAAAGCTTTGTTTCTATTGTTGCTGCTCCTAAGTTCCCCTCACTGCCGAAGGTCCTACCTGAGACCAGAATACGAGGAGGGAAACCTTCCACCCCAAGAGGTATTTTCACTGTGACTGAGGCCACAGGGTCTCTGTGCAGAACTTTCCCTCTTCTCTTCCTTGCCTACCAACATACAGCCACAGGCTCTGGGTACCACAGGGAAAAACAAGTATTAATAGTCTGGTTGTTTGGGGATCACTTTCCTTCAGCAAAGACCCATCTGCATTGAAAAATAAGGATGGTTAAAGACAGATAAAAGACTAGTAATTGTTTAACGAAACTAAAAAAGAAATCAAACACTATTCCGAAATAGTGGATTCCCTTCAAGGTCCTGCAGGGGTAAGCAGTACTACTGCTGTGGTCTAAAGAAAAGTAGTTAAAATAAATATTTCCATGAAGATGAAAAGTGTAAGTCTTACTTTAAATGAGAAGTTTAACAACAAAGTCACTTTCAGTTGCAATACAACCAAGAAATGGATGGTGAAGCACTGAACTCATCTGCACTCATATCACTGCAGCATTCTGTGGTAAGAGCAGGAAAAAACCAGAATAAAATAACACATCCCCAGGTCGTGTGCTTGTAGCTTTTTTAAAAGGGCAGTTTGCTACTGATTCAGCTGCTGGCAGAAGGGGAGCTGAAGAGTTAAGTGAGACAGCATGGCAGTTATTTCATAGCAGTGGTAATTAATCCTACGATTACAATGGTATCCTTGTTGGTACATTAATGACTGCCCGGAATGATTATGCCAATAGAAATGCATCTCCCAATGCAACTGGGTGAGTTCAAGCAGCAAGTGAGAAAGGGCACAGGAAAAAAAACCCCAACAAACAGAAGAAACTAATGTAGGAGAAAGGGGAGTAGAGAATCAGACTGAAGATGAAAAAAGTGGAAATTAGGTCAGCTTTCCGACTCAGGGCCTGAACTTCTCCGTGCTTGCTGTGGGCTCCGCTAGTCACGCGTCCAGCCCACCCGGCTGAGGCTGAGGCTGTGCTCCCTCCCAGGCAGTGGCAGAGGATGTCACTGCACAACCTGCTCCGTGTCTCCATGATGAGCCTTAGAAGAGGTGCTTCCTGGACAAAGCCAACATCTGAGCTGTGTGAGACCCCTCAGATGTCATGGACAGAAGCCAGTGTGTCCACCCCAGGCACACGGGACAGCAATGATCTCCTGCAGCTTACCAAGCCCCACACAAACCCATAGGGGTTGGCAGCAGGCACCCCAGGACCCCATCAGAAACTCCCTCCCTGCACACTGAGGGCACATGTGCAGGGGGAGCAGGCAAGCTCAGCCCCAGTTCTGGCTGGTCCTTGATGGACCTGGAACACTTGAAGATTTCTTAACTTCCCACAAGTGCTTCATCTCCAGGAAAAGGGACACCTACCCTCCTCTCTTCCCTTGGGCTTTGCTCTGGGGCTCCAGCCCCTCCAGCACAGGGCTGTTCAGACCATTTCTCTGAGTGGGTGCTCCTCCAAAAATGCCACCCTCATTCCCCTGACTGCTTTGGGTGCAGCATGGCAGGTGCTGGGAGCACACTCACAACCCCTGCCCTCAACTAAAGCTGCTCTGGGGAACAGCAGAAGCCATGCTCCTGCTAACAAGCTAATTCTCCTCTATCCACCCACATCCCAAAGCATCCCAAGGAGCACCTGGTTATTAGGACAGCTAATTTAGGTGGAAAAGTTCAAGCGACCTCATTTAAATTAAAAAAAAGGAAAGAGGAGAAACCAGAAAGGGGTGGAAAAAGGACAAGGCGGCACCCAGCAGCGAGAGTCATCATTTGTTCATTAAGGAAAAATTATCTGGAGCGTCAGTGGAGCGAACCCTGACGACAGCAGCCCAAAGGGCAGAGAGGCTGGGGATGGAGAGGCAGTGGAGGAGCACCATGAGCTGGGTGTGTGGCAGAGGCAGGGAGCACAGGATTCATGCCTACTGCCATCTCCCAGCCAGGCCAGGAAGAAAACCTTTACTCCCTCACACACGCATGCTTTTTTTTGCAATCCTGCTCTGCAAGGTAGATGCTCTCTGCAGGGACTGTGCAAATCAGTCTGCAAGAAAAAAATAGGTTTGAGGAGGTGTTAGAGATGACATCCGAAAGGACAAGGATGTTTCTCTCCCTGCAACAAGGAAACTTGTGCTTGGTGACAGGTTAGGTGTCCCTGCTCTGCCACTCAACACTTGACAGGAGGAGGTTCCTGGATGGGCTCTGTGGTCACAGCACACCCGGACACGATCCAGGCACACCGTGGCACTGCCCTGCTCTCCCAAAGGTAACGCTCACACCCTGCCTCTGCCCTGGGACTTGTCCCTGCCCCAGCTGCTGTGCTCAGTGACACCTGGCCAGGCTGCCAGCCCAGCCCAGCCCCACCAAGCACCCCACAGACCCCTCCAAAACAGAGCCTGGGGGAGACACCCAGGGGGTTAGCAGTGGGCTGCAGACCACTGTGCACCACGCTGGCCTCTCACCCGTGGAGGCAATAACCTCCAGCCACAAGCCAAGGTGAGACAGGCCACAAATCCCTCCTCTGCCTCCCTCCCTCTTCCACAATCTCACCTCTGTGAGGGTTTAGCTCTCCCGCTGATCCCGAGCACCAGCAGCGAGCTACTGCAGCTTAAGGCAAGCCTAAGCCACTGCAAACACGAGGGCAGAGCACATCAGCACGCAACTCTTCCACCGAGGGTTAAGCTGATGTGTTTTACTTAACAGCACTTGTGAGCTAAGAGCAGGCACGTGGGAATTTGCTGTGGCTTAAACCAGCACAGGGCAACCTGCTAAGCCACAGCCTCCTGGAGCCCACAGGATAGGCAGGGAAAGCAGAAAAGGAGTAAACATGGAGCTGATGCAGCCTGGGCTTCTCTGAAGCTGTGCAGACAGTACTGTCTTAGTGTTTTACACCTCTGAAGCTGAAGTTAAGAAATGACAGAAATAGGAAGCTTAGAAAATCCTCTTTCCTCCAATTTTTTGAAAAGCTTGATTGCATTCCACCTAGTGCACTTAGGGAGGCAGACAACATGAACAGCTGAACAGGGAGAGTCGTGTAGTATCATTTCAAAACACATCTCAGGCCACATTCCCCCTGGACTATAATAACATTTGTGGTGCTTTATAGTCAGATAAGTCACCTTTCTCAAAAATCAATTTTCAAGGAGGATTCAGTCTCCTCTACCTCAACTATACAGGGAACACCAGGAGATAAGAGTGCAAGAGCTGCTTTCAGAGATTAGTGCCCTAGCTTCGAGAGCTCGGCAGAGATCACACAGGAGGTCAAGGCGTGCACGTGAGAGCTGTTTTTCCTTCACTTATTCAATAAGGAAGGTTTTGAGATCTGCAAGCACCTTTCTCCCACTTGCCTTTGGGCACCTAACCAGTCCCTAGAGCTGCAAAGCCCATGACCCCAACTTCCAGTATTCCCTTCTGTGCTGCTCCTTAGGCTCGGCAGTGATTTATTTTTGCCTCCAGACCAAGACACACTTGGGAGATGGTTTTTGCAAGCAGAATCTGAGTCTATCCCCTTCAAAACCACTTTTCTGCTGAACACACAAGAACGGAGCATTTCAAACCTCACAAGCAAAGTACTGAAGAAAGCAGAGAATTAGGCTTTACTCTCTATTATTATAGCTAAAATTCCTGTTCAGCCCAGGTCTGGGTCTTGAAGTTCCCATGGAGAGACAAAGAGAGAACACTGGCATCCTGATGCACTCAGGAAAGGGGAGAATCACATCCTTCACATGCAGATTACTGAGAGACACAGGATGGCTAATAAGTAGATGAGAAGTTTTGACATCTAAGGGAAAAAACCAAACCCACACAAACTAAGTGGACATCTTTTCTTCACCCAGCAGTCCTGTTTAAAGCATGGAAATTATTCATAACATATTATACAAACATACACCTTCAGCAGACAATAACCATCTAGCGAGCCACAAAGTCAGCATGAGCTGGAGGGATTTCTGGAAGCTGTAAGGAAGGGTAGTGGCTCTTTTGCATATTTCCAAGCTACTTTCTTCCAACAAGGTTTTGGCAGGTCAGAACTGTTACTCTGAAGCTGGCACTCTCACGATGAATGAAAGGCACAGTCTGGCTCTTGCAGGATGGAGTCCAAGTTCCCCTGCCACAAGGACCACCTGCTCTCCTCCTCTACTAGAGACTGAGGAAAGCAGAATTAAGATGAATAAAGCAAATTCAGCCAAACAGCTGACAGTCTTCTGCCATCTGGTCAAGGTAACATAGATAAAACAAGATAACATCCACTTCTGCAAATCTGTTTTCTGGAGGAGTTTATTTTCTACTGTACTTGTGCAATTTTGCCTCCTACTTGCATGGTTACGGTCATCTCTCCTCTCCAAGCTTCTTCTAGTTCAGGTGGTGGTAATCTGAGGGACACAGGATAAATGACAGAGGTGAAATGTCTCTGCTGGAAACATTTGGGCTTTGGAGACAGTGCAGTAAGCGCAATTGTGTAGCAATGAGCTAGTCAGGAAAAGCTAATGTGGCATTCACAACCAGCTGACTTTCTGCATGGGAGTGCCTGGCATCTCCCTATTAAAATCTTTTAATAAATGTATTTATTTTTATATGCATTGATCTCAGCAGCACAGACACACCACTGATGGTTACAGTCAGAAGGGAAAGCTCCGACTCTTCCATAATACAGGTAAGGTCTCCTAGGGCACAGTGCTCCAAGTTTTCCAGGACACCCCAAACCCTTTGCAGGAGACTGTGGGCATTTAAAAATAACTGTTCAGGAAATAAATCTCTCATTAAAATAAGGAGACGATGCTTTTGGCGCACCTATCATTAACCCAAAGGCACACAGTACATCAAAGCAGTGCATTAAGAAACCCACTCAAAACAGTAAAGAAAATAAGTCACGAAATAAACTAGTAAATAGGAAGTTTCCATGGTGTCTCCAGTGCAGGATCAATAGGACTGACTCCAGCAGAACTCAGCATTTTATTTATAGGGCCTCTAGCCCTTCTACTGGTGAAGCCTCTGAGCGAGAGCCAAGCAGAGCTGACACATTCCTGTCCCCAGATCCACGGACAGCTCCAGTTTTCCCACTCTGTCCTTGTTTCACCATTGCATCTGAGTGCAAAAGGCTCTGCAAGCTGCCAGCTTCCCAGGTAGCACTCCCTACCCTGTAGGTAAATGGCAAAATGGCCAGTGTGAAGCACTGTACTTAGGCTGCTTCCTGGGAATGCCCTGGGCAGAGGCAGGCTCTGGAGTTTCCCTGGCTGAGACACCCAAAAAGAAATGCCTGGGAACAGCAGCAGATATTCTGCTGGTTGCTGTCAGCTCAGCAGATGGAGGAAAGCACAGCATAATGGAAACACCACCAACACACATCAGCCTGAAACGACTCTTGAGCAGAAGGAGGGCAAGGGAAGTTCTCAGCAGCTACAGAAAGAGGGATTCTCAAAATGTCCTGGGCTGCTATGAAAGAAAACTGAGGGAGCAAAACAGAAGGTAATGATTTTAAGACTGCTGAAAGACAAGAGTCTTCAGAAGGGGCTTCTCAGCACAGCAAAATACTTGGACAGTATCTTCTTCCATCTTCACCTTTTATACCAGCTTCTGGCTGGTAAATGTTCTCAGGTTGACCTTTTCCTACAGATTTTTAGGCTTCCAGAGGAGACAGCACCACCTGACAGTGTGCAGTGTGTGCACCTGTTTCCCACCTAACTTTAGCAAGTGGCCACTGCTTTGAGAGTGGCTGAAGTTCTCAAGCTGAGAGATAAGACAGCAGTTCAAGAATAAGTTTTGCAGGTTTTATTAAACAGCTGGAGAAGCAGAAGAGATACCTACCATACACTAATATTTCTCTGTGAAAAACAATGAAATGTTTGGTCAACCAAATACCAAACAAGTTGCCTGGAAGATAACCAGGGGGGTATGGCAATCAAGGAAAAGCAGCAACTGCACTGAATTAGATACTTAGCAATTCAACCATGAAGCAAAACCCACAGGAAAACAAACTTCACTAGTTCCTCTGCCCACATTTCCTCTTTTTTCTTTCACAAAAATCTCCATCAATGCACTGGCATCAGCATTCTATCCTGTCTAAAACAGGGGACCCACTCAAACAAAAAAACCCACTGCAGGTAGACTCAAGAGCCTTGTTTTGTGGCACAGCTAGGACACATCCTCCCTTCTTGCTTATCACTGTCTTGTTCCCTGTAACAAAGGAGGACAGTTTTAAAGGCTATCATATTTCAGATCACAGCTAAATTCCTATAAACACAGCCTTCAAAAAGGAAGAAGAAAAGACCTTTAGACTGTTTATTTTCTTCTGTTACATTAAAATGGTATGAAGGTTTTTTTCTTTTTCCATATAATTATTCAGGTGGGGTTTTTTTGTCTTCTAAAACCCTTCCTGGAGCACATTAGGTATTCAAGTCTCCTGTGCCCTGGCAAACTCAAGGGTGACTGAAGAACTAGTAAAATCACGACAGCACAGATGGGAGAGAGGGGAAATCAATACATAAGGGAAGGGAGCTTCAGCTGGACTCTTACAGCTCCCATTAACAGGAACATTTGGGAAAGAAATTCCTTGGGAAAGACTTTCTACCTGTGGCCTCTTAGCAGAGATGGCCACACGTGAGGCTCCATGCAGCTCTTTTAGCCTGGTTCTTCGAAATGCCACCTCTCCGTAACAAAACAGACTATACAGCAACATTTTACACTGTTGCCTCCCAAAAAATAAGCAGGGAAGTGATTTAAAAAATAAAAAAAACCCAAACATCCTTGTTTAAGAAAAATGTTCATTCTTCTAACCATCACTGGAAAAAAAAAACCCCTAAAAACCACAACATAAAGGAGACAGAAAGCTATTTTCCCATAGAATTCATTGCAAGTTTATTTGAGTACTCAATCATCCTCAGACATTCTGGATCTATTAATGTCTGGTTTATGCCCGAAAAATCCACACAAAGTGTTTTCAGTTAAACTAATGCAGACTCTTATCCTTGCTGTTAAAACAGATATTTGTAGCAGACTTCAATCCATGCAATTCACCTTGATAATTTCAGGAATTTAAGGGTGTCCACAAAGGGGTGGGGGCAGTAAGACTGTGGAAAAGACACACAGGCAAAACACAAAACTCACTACCTCACACGCTGCAAGTGAAAAGCCAATTCCTTTCATGCCACCAATGCAAATTCAGCCCCCTCAATATGAGAAAAATGTGAAGATTAAATTCCTAGGAGGCTGACAAATCCTCCTCCTTTATCCACCAAGCTGCTGAGGTACACACCACCACACTGAGAACATCAGGAGCGTGGCCTTCCACTGGCTTCGGGTAAGTCTGGCTTGGGAACTCTTTCCTATGGCTTACAAGATGTTTGCCTGTGGAAACACAGCCTGAGATTGGGTAAGAGGCAGCCACATCCCCGAGAAATGTGTCATGTTCGCCCTGAACACAGCAGTAGAGACAGAGTGGGTGGATGTGCAGCCTAACAGGGGCTACCAGCACTGGCTTGCTGAGCTTCACCTCCACCAGTCTCCTCCTACCTTTTTTTCACATTTATTCCAAGCAATTAGGTCTCTGTGATTCAACATTTTTCCTTTAAGGAAAAAAGTCCTATATCTGTTTTCCACCTCTGGAGTTCGTGGTGACTGCTGTAGTTTTGCCCTAGGTGCTCACCAATACACTGTTGAGAGAGGTTTTGAGACAGGACTTTCCAATGAACCACGCAGCACTGCCTCCCTCCTGGAAATCTTATTTCCACAGAGGGACTGACACATGCACGGATGGTGGATGGCAGCTAGACTGTCCCATGTGGGACTTGGGCACACCGTAAAGAAATTCCTCTGCTGGGAAAGAAGGAAAAGCAAAGTCAATGAACTCAGTCTTCTCCCACTTGTGTGCACAACTACTCATGGAAATGGGCAGCACTGAAGACCCCAGGCTGGTTTGTGTGGGAATTACTGAGGCTGACAGCCAGTCTGAAGGCCTCAGTCTCACAAAAATTGACTTAAAACCAGTCAAAATCTACCCGTGAGAAACTGCAGTCACAGTGAAAGCCACAGTGATAGCCAGAAGGATCATCAACGAAAGATGTTCTGGACACTAGGAGAAGATGTTCTTGTTATGGAATGTCAAGATTGTACAGGAAGGGACTTGCATATAATATGTAACTAATTGCTGATATAGCTAATTGTATTGCTGTTTGAATGGTCACTGTTTTGTAGACAGCCCTGTCATTGTTTGTTAAGCAGCCAATCATAATAAGCCACAGTAATTGTGAAGAGGTATAGGAATAGTAGCAGAGAATAATAAAAAACTTTTGTGGCTTTGGATTACAGTAAGTGTGGTGTGTCCGTCTCTACTGCCATAGGTTTGGAGCAACCATATTCCTCCACCTGCCTGTCTATGGGTCAGACATGACCTCCCAAAAATGCAAATAACATCACACCTCCCCAGAGCAGAGTCTGACATCTCTGTCCAGAGCCAAGAAACCTCCCCACAGCGCCAAGGACCTACAGAGAAAGAAGTGGCCACCTTACAAATCCTCACAGTAGCCCAACAGGAGGTTGGCTCCTACTTAGCAAGTGGGGTGTCATGATCCTTCCCTCCAAAAATCACCAACCAACCTCCACTGACACAGCAAAACAAACCAAAACAGGGCAGACAGCCTCTTGCAGCACAACATTTTTGGGTAGCAAATGGCAGGACTTTCATAAGGTGTGATAAAAGTCCCTTTCCTTTGCTGTCTGGTGGCGGGAGCATCTTGTTGGCTGTGCAACCCCAGGCAAGCACTGAATCACTGCCTCTCCAGCCTCCCTGCATCTGAACAAAAGCCAGCAGTGCCCTGGGAGAGGCTTTGCTTACTGTCCATGCAGCAGCTCCTGACACATCCCAGAAAGGAAAGGCTGGACTGTAACCTGCAGCCCCAGAGAGGCACAAAAGGAGGACACTGTCAGCTTTATGCACTCAGGAAACTTCACCTCACTGAAAAAATAATTGCAAGGTTTGGGCTATGTTTGTTTTTCCAAAGCCCTCAGTAGCTGTCACATTATTAGAGCAGATTACAGAGCATCTCTGCTGACATGCTCAATCGCACACACCTGTGAAAACCTCTCATTTTCCTTTTAAATATTTCCCTCCTTCCTGTCTTCCACTTTTTTATTATTTTCACTGTTTCTTTGCAAGCTCATTTATCTTCAGAGTCAGCCATTTAGATTTTAATAAAAGGCTTCACTGTCTATCCCCTTTTTTCTTCAAAGGCCCCAATTTATTTTTCTGCCTCTTCTTGGTTCCTCCCAGCCTAATTGTTATTGTTTTTAACCTTCAGTATTTTCCTTTACTTTCTTCTGCATTCTAATCATTCCCTGCTCCTGTTTTCCCCTCTCTGTACTGAGTCCCTTTCATCCCTCACCTCCCTCTCCGCCCCTGGCCAAGCATCCAAATACATGCGGAACAAGCATAACCAAACATAAATATGAAAGGGATCATCCAATTTCAGCAAAACGCTTGCCCATACCTATTCAAATATTTAACTTGCAACGACTAAGCCTGAGAAGATCATAATTTTTTTTTTTACAGACCTCTGCAGGTCTTTAATAAACCTCAGCCTGCACCTCGATGACAGCCAGAGCTGCAATTGCTGAGCTGTTTCCTATGCACTACAGCAGATTTGCTCCAAGGTAAGCAAGAGGGACGCCTGGGCTCAAATTAGAAGCAAGGAGATTTCATTCCCCTGTTGCTGGTTTATTGAAATTCAATGCCTGCCTCTCACCTGACGCTTTGTTATGCTAACCCCTACCAGCCAGCAAAGATTTCCAGTCCACGGGGAAGGCAAGCAGCCACACTCCCATCGAACCCAGGGAATTGTGTCCAGCAGGTCACATTCCCATCTCATCTGGGGAACTGTGCCCTGCAGCAAGACCTTCGGGTGGAGGCACTGACAGGGATTCTTGTGGGGCTCATCTCTGTCCCACTGCCACTCCTCCTAAAGGAAGGTGTCACTAAAGGCACTCTGTGCCAGGGGACACCCGGGGATGGCCACATCTCGCACCAGATTATGGCAAGGGCTGCGAGGGGCTCCTCATGCCTTAGAGGGGCAGCATCCCGTGGGGTTCTGAACCCCTTGCACAGAGCACCCATCAGGGTCCTGCACTTATACTGCATGAAACCTTGCTATCCTTTAGACACTACACAACCATTTCACCCCTGTAGGCAAGGAGGAGGAGAGGAAGCTGTCACCAACTGGGAAGGTGCAGCTCCCACCACATTTCCACCTACTAAAAAGTGCATGGGCTTGTGGACCTGAGAGAGTGGCAGAGCTGGAGGAGTTCAGGGCTGAGCAGCCAGCTGGGATGCCAGCTACCCCAGCCGCCCATCTCCCCAGAGCTCTGTGCTGTACAGTGACATCTGAGAAGAAAGATTAAAGCCCCAGGCAGCTTGCAATGCCCTGGGATAAGCACATTTGGGAGCTGCCGGCCCCTTTACCTCACTGCTCTGCCTGGGGGAAAACACCGTGGCACAAGGAGGGCATGACAAAGATACAGACAAGGAAATCATGCTTGGAGTGCAACAGAGCCCTCACTGGAGAGTCATACAGCACTTTGCAAACGTTTTGTTAAAAGTAAACCCTCCTGATGGGAAGGAAGAATCTTTCTTTTCCAAAACAGGGGAAAACATGCAAAAGATGAACCGGGCACGCTCCTGGGTGTAAGACAGCCTATCCTACAAATGCCCACCAAGGAGTTTTGACATAGCACTGCCACAGCATTGGCAAAAATACTGCATTTACAGAGTGGAACAGGACTGCAGAACAAAGTAATCTAACTCTCCCCATTTCTAGAGGAGACAGAGGCTGCTTCAAATGGTCAAAGAAGACTTTACTTGCGGCCAATCTGGGTGTACAAACCTGGTTGAAAAAGAATTTATCTATTTTTGCTTTATCTATACTGTGAATTAATTCCTATGCTTTATGCTAGCCATTCACACTCACCCTCAGCCATGGAGATGCCCTCAGTCATGTGAAAAGCCCTGGGTGAAGTTTTGCTGGAGCAACCCTACCGCACCCATCCAGATGCTGCTGCCCTACAGCGGTGCTGGAAGGGGCTCCTGCCTGCCCAGCACCCACCCAGGCACCACCAGCCAGGACCTCAGGCTCTGCTGGGAAGAAGGTGCTTGTGTTTAGCATCCCACAGGAAAAGCAGGTCTCACCAGTACAACCAGCCCACAGCAGCCAGCTGTGAGCTCCGCAGAGGGAAAGTTTTCTATAACACCCCAAATTCCCCAACATTCCTCCGGCTGCTTTCCCACAAAGCAGGCCTCAAACCAGCCTCACACTAGGAAGAGATAAATAAATAAAATAAAATACACCCGTGTGTGGGCTCATGCAATTTTAATCAAACTAATGTCTGCAAAAAGGGGGGTAGAGGGGCGGGGGCAGGGAGGGATTACGGTGCCACTTGTTCAAAGCGCTCCCGTTTATTCCACATCTGCGCTCCCTTTTGAGCTCCCAGCAGCAGCCCGGAGTACGAGAGGTACAAAGCGAGCGCGGCGCGCGCTGAGCTGTCTCTGTTTTAGTCACCGTCTGCTGCTCGTGTCAGCCAGAGAGCACCCCGGGGAGACACTCCTCGCTGCTGTGCCGGCTAATTACACACTGACACAAGCACCTGGAGGGGGGAAAACCAACGGGAGAGGAAACCAAGCGTCCTAAAAAACAATGGGTAACTTAAGGCAGGGGGCAGGAGCTAGGGAGAGCAGACTTGCATCTCATGGGGCTGGGGGAGAAGGGGTAGCACAAATGCAGGGAGAGGCAGCACCCTGAGCTCAACTGGGAGTGTCCTTGCTCCTTTGGGGCAAGGACACTGGAAGAGGGGAAGGGGACAGTGTGACAACCTGGACTAGGTATCAAGGCAAGCGGGTGGCAGAGGAACTCTGAAGAGGCAATGGGAGGCATCTCCAGGGTCCTGGTGAAAGAAGGCAGCAAGATGGAGCAACGGCTTGAAAAGTTTTGGGTGCCATTACCTGCACAAGTGCCAGGCAAAATGCTGGAGCTGCAGGAGGGTGAGAGAAGGTGGTGGGTTGTGGGGATATAGTGATCTTTAGCCATCTGTGTCAATGCCTGATTTGTCTCAGAGGTGAAGGAGAGGAGCTCATGGCAGGAGCAGAAAGGGAGCTCCATCTCTCACCTGACCATGCAGCCCTGCAAGCCCCCACCCCTGGCTCTCAGATGGCCTGCTGCTAAGCCAGCAATACCAATGCTCACCAGCCTCACAAAGGAACACAAAATGCTTAATAACCATTTGGAAAGTGGTCCATTCACCTCAGTACCTCCCTTGGGGACACCTGAGAGCCACCAGCTGCAGGGAGAGGCAGAGGCGACTGAGCTGCTCAGGGGGGGCTCAGGTATTAACCCACCCCCAGCCCCTGGGACCTGGACACAGCTCCCAGATGGGGATTAAAGCCAGCAAAATGAGAATTTCAAACACACACCCTGCAGCAGCAAATAATCAGGTGCCAAGAAGGAGATTACCCCTGTGGGGCTGAAGGAAACAAAGGCGTAAGAGCTGGTCTGTTTAAGAAGCTGCTGCTTCTCCTAGACGAACACAAATCCGACCAGGAGGAATCCGAGGGCAGAGCCTGCGTGAGAAATACTGATTGCTAAGAAATATAAGCCTCTGATTTCATGCAGATCCACAACAAGTGGCACGAAGATCCCTGCAATAGCTGCTAGGCAGAGGCGGTGAGTCAGGTAGTCTCCCACCCAGGTTGTACCACAGGATGCATTGCTTCAGAGCTTATTTTAGCTGATGGTGAGCAGACCACAGAGCCTCCTACAGCAGTCCCTGCTCTGCCAGCTCCCAGATCTACAGCACACAGCATCCTTGGGCAATAACTGCCATGCCCTGACAGATGGGCCACAGCTCCTCATCTACGGTCTAAGTGACTGACACAGGCTACTGATGGAACAGTGGGCCTATGGGGAAGTCCTTCACAGGTCACAGAGCCCGATTATTTTGGGGACACACACACACAACAGCCAAGCTGGAGGGGTCACTGAACATGTAGAGCCAAAAGTAAAGTGCCCTGGTCAGGATTTACTTGTTCAGGGGACCATCCATTAAAAGGCAAGATGGGGCATCCCCCACCACAGAATGAGGAACTGCTCCTCATTTGCAAGCAGATGCAGCCAAGTGCTGCTTTTGGGAGGAGGCTCCTCCTGTACTCTGCTGGCAGGATAACAGCTGTGAGAGATGCTCATGTGCTCCCTACTCAGGGGCCAGCCGTGTGTCATGACAGGCTTCAAGAGACATATCCCTAATGCTCGTGCCGCTGCAACAGGAACACGGTTCCTAGTCAAGCAGCCTCCAGCAATACCACCTTGGGCTGTGATCTTGTCAGGTTTCATAAGCTTAATCAGGCTCTGCTTTGGCTGGCGTACAGGGGTTTCACAGACAGGCTGGCTGGCTGGCTGTCCTACTGCTCCACACAGCAGCCCTGAACGCTCAGCAGCAGTGCTCAGTCCTGGCAGTCAATGGGAGGACTCACATTTCAGTCCTGTCAGCTTCAACTAGAAGATAGTAAGGGACAGGATGGGTGGCCCTGTGGGCATCAGCTCAGTGGACCAGTAATAGGACTGGGACTGTGGTGCCTGGCTCAAACTCATGACACTTTAGCAGTGATGGAAAGCATCTTCTAGCTTTTCGGTGAGAGATCCAAGGAGGGGAGGGTTCTGCAGTGGCTCCTGGGGGCACACATGTCATCTAAAACATCTCATTAGTGCAAACTGTCCAGAGTTACCCAGCGTGACTTAGCCCTACCAGAGCATCCTGTGGCCTGAACATAGCACAGGAGACAGCAACATCTTGCTGTACTGATGGTCTGTGACAGGGCTGCCTGCCGAAACTCACCCCACTGCTGCCCCACTACTGATGGTCTGTGACAGCTGCAGGGCAGCTCAGCACTTGTGCAGCACCCTGAGCCAGCGCTGTGCTTTTCACAGCAACAGGCTCCGGCTAAGCCCAGCCCCACGGGCACAACCCAAAACCACAACACTGCTGCCCAGCCCAGCACACCTTTGGCGTCCTGGTTCCTTCTCTCCCCTCCCTTCCATCCACATCAAACCCTCACCACGAGCCCCTCTAAGCAGATGAGCTCTGAGGAGCTCAGTGTCTCCAAGGATGGGCACACAGGACACACTGCTCTGGCCACAGAGGAGCTGAAACGATCTGAAAGTGCTGGGCACCAGTGCCTCACTCCCCACTGCTCACCAGTCCCTGTGACTCACAAAGTCACTTCAAAAGGAGCTCCTCAAAGCACCATCACTGCCTCTGACATCCCAGTCACAAAGGGAGAGGAATAAAGGGTAGGAGGCAGCAGTGCAAAGGTAATTACTGCATCCTGGCAGCTCTGATGGAAGACAGCATCGAAACCCCCATTGTCTGCTCTGGAGTAAAAAGCCTGAAACAGCATCTAGGGCACTCGAAGGACAAATGGAAAGGGTAGGGGAAGAGCCCCCACAAAGCCCTGCAGGAGGAGGCCAGATGGAGAGGGACTCGTGTCTCTGGCAGCTCTGGGGCCTCCTCCCATCGCAGGAGGGAGCAGGGACACTCCTTCCACCCCAGCCACAGTCCCGCTCTGGTCACCCCCATTTCAGCTCTCCCTGCTTCAGTACCTCCAAGATGCCAACCTACACACCCCACCGCTCTTAACAGCACAAGAACTCCCAGCCAAGGTCATCCACCTGCCACTTCCACACTCCCTCCTCCTCCTCTTGCATTCCCAGCACTGCTGTTCCTGCTTTTCTTCCTGCTTCCTTTTCAGCTCTTTCTTCTCTCCTCACACCTTTTGCTTGGTTTTTAAGCCCCTCACCTCCACCTGCCTCAATCCACCCACTCTCTACCTTGCAAGCCTTCATTTGCTGTCCTTCATGCTGCCCAGTATAGGGATGACCACAACCTTCCCTTTCCCCCAGTAAGGGCAGGGGTGCCATAATCCCCTATCCCACAGCAGCCAAAGGGCTCAATTTTTGGCTCAGCTTACCCAGCACCCCAGGACTCTGCATGCAAAGGGATGCTCTTCCCTGTACCAGTCCTCTAGATATGCTCATATACTCATCTGGCTTCAGCTGCTGTACTTGAGAGGGGCTCTTTGGATGATGGGCAGTGCTCCTAACTTTACTCATGAGATAACCTTTGCAGAGCCAGCACACAGGTGAGTCCCGAGTTGCAACCCTGGACAGTGACACACTGGCCCAGGACATGACTGCAGAAGGGAAGACACTGGAAGCACCCCTGTGGCCATAGCTCACCTTTCACACTGCCCCAGAAGCAGCTGGCCCTCTCAGGATGGCCCTTCTGGCCTGCACTGCCAACAAAGGAGCTCCTTGAAAGCACAGAATCTTTCCAAATTATGGACTCATGCCTCTGATCATGCCACCTCTCCACCCACCTTCCCTTCCCCACAGGTAAACATTGCTGTGCCAGCGCTCCCCCCTTCCAGCCACAGTGCCAGGTGGGCCACCATCGGGCACAACCATCACCTGCAGCCCTGCAAGGACTCCTGTCTGAGGACAGGTGGCATCAGCACACCTGAGAGAGCTCAAAAGGTGACAACAGACTGCCAGAGCACCTGTGGTCATCTGTGGCATGCTGATGCATTTTTTTCTCTAATTTTTCAGTGGACAGAGAGCCCAACATTAACCCTCTGATAAGTAACCTGCTGCTTTGGGATGTCTTTGCTTCCATGCAGCAGCACGATGCCATAAAGAAAACTGATCTCTCTAAGCCTTCTTACCACCCTCAGTGTGTCTGGCATTACAAGTTACAATCAGCAGATGCTTTTGGTAGGAAATGCCTTTATAAAAATCTTGCTCTCTTGAACAGGCAGCTAAAAATGAAGGATGACAGGGTCTGAGCAAGTTAAGTGCTCAGAGCACACAGTGCCTACGACTGAGGCATTCCTGTCCAGAAAACCCTGCCTGCCATGACACACTTCCCCAGGGCAGGCATCCCTAGCTCTACATTTCCTTGGAGAGCCCTAAGTTATCACTTTAACTCACAAGCAGTAAGGAATAAAGCCCTGAAGGGCGCAATATGTTGAAATACAATGTCAAGGAACCAGGGCAGGGCAGAGCAGGGACACTCAAGGGCATCCAGCCCATTAGCACCAACTCAGTCATCCACAATCCCTTAAGGCAGAGGCTCATTCAGACTTCAAATGGGGAGCAGAGCAGCCCCACCTCTTGCCTCCTCAGGGTAAAAATCACGCTTCTTTCTGCATTCTAAAGCGCCTTTGTTCGGGTTTGCCCTGTTAGCTCCGGCTTTTCTTTGTAGGTTCTCCAGAAACATCTCTTGTTGATGGCAAGGGCAAGTGGGGCGGCTAATCCCATTCCATTAGCATCCTCTGAAATACTCCAAGGACTAGGATGTCGCCTGGGTGCAGGTGGCCAGAAGGCGGCTCTCACTAAGACAGCATGACTTCTGCACACACATCCAGCCCCAGAGCCGTCTGCCATCAATAAAGCCTGCCAGAGGGCGGGAAGAGGATAAAGAAACAGCCCACACGTGGCTCGAAAGGAGATTTTTCTCCTACAGGCACAGCTTTCCCAATGCCAAAGGTCGCCACTGCTCCTCTTTTCTGAAGGTGACACATAACTCCTAAAATTGGGTGGAGCACGTTATATGTAAGAACAACTGAGCACCATCCCACAAGGGCCAGGGAGGGTGGAGAGGACACCCCCAGCCCCCCATGCTCCTGGGGGCTGCAGCAGCACAGCTCCTGATACCCCAGAGGGCAGATACAAGGTTGACAGAAGCCATCCCCTCCTCATACAATGACCCAGCGGTGCCTGCAGCACTCTCATGCTCCTTGCTGCCCTCCTTCCCATTACATCTCCCGTTTATAAACAGCTGTTTGGTAGTATTACTAATCAGTGCTGCAAGGAATAATGTTACGTTTCCCACCATATTACTATTTTATCTTCTATCCTCCCCACTTCCAGCTGCTGCTTTCCTTCCACCACCCCCAGCCTGGAAAGCAATAATACATTTCTCCATTTTAGTCAGGGTCTATTTCTCTGACAACAAAAACAATTTACTTATAACCAATGCAAAAAAAAACAAACAAAAAAAAAAAACCAAAAAAAAAAACCACCCCAAAAAAACCAAAGTTTTTTTTTTTAAATTAAATACTGTTAAACCCACTTAAAATAAATACTTGTGGAAGGAATATCAGCTGGAGACTGCTCTCTGACTTATAATAATCCCAGTGCGCCCAGGGAAATCCTCTTAAACCTATATCAGATAAAGATTGTAAAACTGTTAGAGGGCTAAACTGACAGGGCAGCCACAGAACCAAGATGGAAAATTTCTCTCCCCAGCTTCTCCCTACCAAGGGGCAGCTCTGTCCCAGTGCAGGTCAGGTTTCTTTCTCAGCACATAAAGCAATGCCCTGCACCACCTGGAGCTGAAGGGAGAGGGGAGAAAGGCCAATCCTTCCAAGGCCTTGGGCTGAAGGAGGAGGAATATGCTGCTGTGGGACTCTAAAGCACCAAAGAATTCCCTTCTCCTTCCTGCCTCTCTTGTGGGTAGCAGAAGCAGGGCAGAGACCCTCTGGAGCTTTAAACCTGAAAAAATCTCCATGTCTCCCCCTCCCCCCCAACCCTTCTCCCCTGGATGTTCAATAGCAACATCTCTAAATTAGAGATAAGGATTCCAAACCATCGGAGCTAGGGGTGGGACACAAGCAGTAGGATTTCAAGTTTAGTGCTGTCTTATCTGAGATGACAAGAAGGATCTGATGTAGATTGATAATGCTGCTAGGAGATACTGGGCTTGTGCTGCTCTGCAGTTTGCCTGAGCACTGGCCACCAGTTTGACTTTGTTGGTTTTGTGATTTTTCAACAAGAAGATCATCCACACCACAGGGAACATTTCATGGCACAGAGCTGAGCAGCGAGCACTGCACTTCTCCTCTGCTACATGGGGACTCCATTGTTCATCGCCAGACCTACTTGTTCTCAAAGAGAACCCAAGGAAAGCATCGGCATCAACAGCAGGAACAGCTGCCCCTGCCTCTCAGGGCAGCAGAGCAACAGAAGTGCAGAGCAACCAACTCTGAGGGGCTGGAACTAAAGAACAAATAAAGCAAGCCTCCAGGGAAAACGAATTAAAAAAAAAAAAGAAAGAAAAGAGGAGTGGGAGGAAGAGTAAGCACAGTAAAGACCTCCCCAGGGAAGCACAGTAGGAAAAATAGGCAACGTGGAACGCAAAGTTTTCAGCGGTAATCGAATGAGGAGCTGCTCCACTGCGGGATTTCTCAGTGCTGCAGCTGGCTGGAGCCACGGGGACTGTACTCCACTTTCAGAGTTCACTGAGCAATTGCCAAGGCAGGGGACGGGTGCCATATGTTACCAGCTGCGCTCACAGCCATCGCATTCCCCATTTAACGCTGAGAGACTCTTTGGAGGCACACGAGCACAGAAACCTGCACACCGTGTGCCTCTCCCCCGCCACCCGGTACTCCGGCAAGGCTGCCAGAAATGCCAACAGGCTCTGCCAGTGGCACAGGGAGCCACCAGGCTGTGCTGGCTGCTCAGCACCCATCACTGGTGGAGAGGTGCAGGTGGCAGAGACGGGTGTCCCTGAGCTCCCCTCCAGCCCCTGGAAAGCTGCCGAGGTAGGAGGTAGGTACCAGGCTCTGCCCATCCTATATCACAGCCTGCTGGCTCTTCCATCTGCTCGCCTGACCCAGCCCAGCTCCTTCTGGCTCTCCTTTTGTGTGCAGTAATGTTTTTTAAATCTTTCAGAGCTTCTCTTAGTTGTGCATATAGTGAAAATGTAGTAATTTGGAGGAGGAGCAAATAAAAAAAGAAAAAAAATAGGTTCGGGGCTGCCCAGAGGGCATTAGGAGGAAATGTTAAATTCAAAGATGGGAAATAGCATTAGGCTGTTTTCAACACCAGACAACCTTTTGCCCCAGGCTTGAATCTAGGATGCTGAGTAACCCACTAGTGGTAGATCTGGTCTTCAAATGCACCAGGATCTCTGACTAAAGATTTTTCTATCCTACTTAAAAACCTTTGCATCCTTTACCTCTTCTCAGCACATTATGTCAATATACACAAACAGCCTATGCCACCAATCCCTCTACTCAGAGGGACAGACTGAGAGGCATCCTGTAAAACATGACAATTACGATTACCAAATGCCTCATTTTACCAGGAACTGGCAAAGCATATGGGAAGAGTCAGCAGGAGAAGCAAAAAAGGGCACATGGTCCGAGCAGAGCTGTTGTTTTCAGCAACTCCCTTCAGGGCAGCAGAGGACCCCAAGCCTTGCAGGCTCATTGACGCTGAGGAGGCAAAGGGCTCAGTAAAGAGCAAGTGCCACATTCCCATCAACCTGAGGGACGCCTGAGAGGAGCCAGACACGGCTGGAGATCAGACTGAAGGGCACGACTCGGAGCCTTCAGAAAAGAGGCTTTTTCAGGAGAGACTGCTTTAGTTTTCAAAGATCATTTTAGCTGACTGTTCTGATGTTACTCTTGAGGCTCGGCGCTGCACAGAAACCCACCCAAGCAAAACACTGCAGCTCTTTTCAGTCTGAAGGCAAGTCAGCATTCGGGATTCCACGCCTGCCTTCCTGACAAGAATGGGATGTACAAAGTCTGGAAGTGAGAGGGCTCATTCTAAAGACAAGCCTAGATCTGCAAGCAGAGGGCTGTGCAATTGCCTCAGGCTGTATTAATTTACATTTTCAGAAATGCCTTTTAGAATACATTTTTTCTTACAATGCATCGGTACAAGTGTACAGATATGTCCAAAAAAGGACACATACTCTTATAGTGATTGTTCTCCACACGCTAGCTAAATTTAAAAAAGTACCTCTGCCTCAGAGGGGACAATACAGGAAAAACACATGGAATACAGCGATGTGTTCCAAATGTGTCTAACGCCAGGTTTTTCAGAAATGGGTAGGTGGGTGGCATAACAAAAAGAATCAGTTCCCCAACTGAGAGCCCTTCCCACAAAGCATGTCATGCCACCAAGTTGCTCGTGGTTTTGAGGGACAGGGCAGAAAGGCGAGGGAGGGGAAAAAAAAAACCTCGAAGAAAGAAACAAAAGAGTGGATACAATGGATTATCCATTTTTTAGGCATAGTCTGCCCACAATTTGTTCCATTTCTCCTGCACAGAGGTACAGAAGTGATGTCATACAGTGTAACAGTAAGAAAGTGAAAATCAGGCAAGCAATTCCAACAGGAAAGAATGGGAGATGGCATACTGCAACAAAACAGGCCTAACTGGAAGTGTTTAGCAGGAAAATGCAGTGACAGGGAATGAGATAAAGACATACAATATGAGAGAACCCTGCCCCACTATGCGAGGACACGTACAGAGAATTTCTGTTATAAGCCATCAGTTCTAACCCGGCTGCTATCTACAAAAGTGGTTTAGGAAGCACAAGGAATAACCAGCCCATGCAATTCACAGCCAGACTGTTCATGACTAAAGCACAGGGTTGCCTGTGCCGGGCTCCCACGTCCCTGCCCACGTCCCTGCGGATCACCGGCCCCCCAGTCTGGCAGTGCCTATCAGCCTCACAGCTTCTGCAAGGGGGAAAATTGGGTGAGCTTAGGCAGCTTCACTTTCAAGATAGCTGAAATGACTAAGCAGGACAGGAGATGAATCCTATTCAGCATTATTACCGGGCAGAGCTGAAATGTAAGCCTTTGTTTTTAACTCCCGCTATCTGAGGAGCTCAAAGCACATCACAATTATTTAGCTTAGACTTTGTGAAAGGCTTGTGTGCTATTATCCCTAATTTTACCAGCCAGAAAATGGTGAGGGAGATGGAGAGTGCCACATCCAGGGACATGCAGCGAGTCGGCAGCATAACAGGGCCTGCAGCATCACAAACTGGGTGCAATTCCCCAGGCTGTGGCCATAGGAACTGCCAGGGGTAAATATGTTTACCCCTCTCAACTCCTCCCCCATTAACGGACAAACACTTCCTTTCCATCCATAGCAGGAACAGAAAGGAAAAGCAGAGGAGCATAGGTCAATTTTTTTTTGTGAAGGTTACTAAAGAGAGAATTAGGCATGTAAAGGAAGACAGTAAGAACAAAATACCCTGTGTCTAGTTGCAAAGGACCACCTATAAGAAGGCATTTGATTTTTTTTTTTTAAATCCCTTTTTAATGTCAGCTAAAGGGTAATTTGAAAGTGAAGGACATTTTACTCCTCTGGGGAGCTAATTACTGTAACAAGCACAGCCCAAGCAGGCGGAGACAAATGTAACTCACACAGCACAACACCAATCCTGCAGCTCACTTTGGTTAACTCACACACCTTGGCCAGATAAGGCACACACATGTTTCATGGAGGTAGCCAAGCCACCGAGACAGACTCAGAGAGATTAGGACATCTGTTCTTAGGATTTCCAGGTTCCACCTTCAGTTCCAACCAGAGTAGAGCAATAGAGACAAAGTCCTCCAACCTCACTACAGAATTAAGAACAATATGAAATATAAAAAATATGTCAGGAAAAAAGTAGAATGTGGGGATATAAAATAGGTCCTTCCTGTTCTCACCTGGTTGAGATCATCAATGTTATGCCATTTTTTAGCTCTGAGCCTCCAAACTCCTTTATTTAGCACCAACCCTCCAAAATATTGCCTAACAGTGGTTCCTTTCTGCAGTGTAGCCAAGTAGCTCATCACAGGATCACAGGACATTTCAGGGTGGAAGGGACCTTGGGGTCTGGTAGTGCAGCTATAGGGTCAAGCAGGGTCAGCTATGAGGTCAGACAAGGCCTCTCAGAGCTTGATCCTGTCAGGTCTTGAAACCCTCCAGAGATGAAGCCTTTGCAACCTTTCAGGACAGGCTGAACTGCTTATTTCGATTTTTGCCCTGTTGTTGCTCATCTGCAAAAAGCCTGGTCTCCCCAGGACATAAGCTGCTCGCTCAAGTACGGTGACAAACACTTTTCCCTGTCTCTCAGGTGAAGACAAAGAAGAAAAATGCAGAGCAGAAAGAAGAGCCCCCAAAGACTTCTATCAGAACTGGTAGGTCCTTGTCTCTGAGATTGCCATCTCTCTCTTCGACACCTGCCTCAAGCAAAGCCACATTCAACACCATTGACAGCTGGAATAACCTAGCAGCCACTGAGGTCCACATGCCCCACACATAGAGAAGTGACTGCTCTCATCCAGGTTGCCAGGAGCAGACTGTGCTCTCCCAAATCCAAACGATGACGTGACTTTCTCCCTCTGCTCTCTGCACAGACAGATCACGTATGGCAGCACTTGACACAGAAGAAGGGAAGCTGCTGGCAACAAGCAGCAGCAGCTGGTATGGGATAATAAAAGTTCTTTTTTTTTCTTGCCTGCTACACACGCTTTCAATCTCAGCAGAGAGATTCCGAAGGTTTTTGGCGACAAATTCAACAAAAGAGACCTGCTTTCTTCTCTCAAGCGCTTGTCTGGCCTGTATAAATCTTTCTTCCACCTCCCATACCACCAAAGCCTCTCAGACACACCATACAGATGTGCTCCCTGTCCCAGCCATGGGCTTGCAAGTGGCCACATAATTACATATCACAGCTGCAGAGCACAGAGGATCCCTGAAGACAAACTCCTAAAGGCACGGTCTAAGTGCCCACAGACTGCGTCCTGCTCTGTAGAGAGCTGCAAGTGCCTTGGGCAGCTCAGCTTTAGGAGATGAGACCCCACCACACAGAGCCACAGCCAGCCCTGACCTCAGGCAGAGAGGCAGATGGCTCTTCACCCCAACACTGCCCTTGCCCACCACCACTCCTAAGCATGGCACAGTGTAGCAGCTTCACCACAATGGGGCTAGCAGCCAAAACACCACACAGAGCCCCTGGGAGCCATCACAGGTAATGCAGGACACAGGAGAACAGAGCAGAGGCCAAGGCACCAAATCAGGCAGAACGAGGCTAGTGAGAAATAGCACAGAGCAGAAGTATGGCCATGCTGACAGGGCAGCCACTGAACAGTACCTAGCTAGCGTGAAGCCTCTCTGCCCTCTGTGACCTAAGCCTGGCTGGAAGAAGGTCCTGGTGACCATCCCTGCAGGCACTACCAGCTCCACAGCAGCTCCTGCCCACTGCAAAGGCAGCTGTGTTTGAGTGCTCCTTGTTCCTCTGCAATGACATTGCTTCTTCCCAGCCTGTGGTACCGTGGAGACTGTGGCCTCCTCCCATCCAAACCCCTTTCATTTTTGTGCTTTAACTTGTTTAGGATTTATGCTGTACAGCTGCTTCCCCCAAAATAAAGACTAAAAGAGCTGCCACCCCCTCAAGTGCTTTGAAACCTTTCCTCCCGCTCTATCACTACCTGTTTAAGAAAAACCTCAAAGCTTGATTTCTTCCCTCAAATCACTTACTCTGAAAAAGATCTCAACGTTTTCAGGAGCACAGATGAAAAAACACTGAGATAAAAGTCTGAAGCTTCTGAAGAGGTTAGACCTGGGCCTCTTCACTGTTATCTAAGCAAGGGTACAGTCACACAAACAACTCATTGCAGAGATATAGTGGAGTACAAATTCGCAGTGACTCACGCTCTTTGAAGGAACTGCCATGTGCTCAGTTCTACCCTGCAGCAAAATACAAGTTTGCCCATCAACAGGAGAAGCACAAACCAGCACACCTCAGTTTGCATAGCACTCCTGTAGCTTCGCCACCTAAATTGCTCCACAGAAACCTCCTTTTCTGCCCGTATTTCAAGAGTGAAGAAAAGGGGTAATTCCAACGACAGTACTGTTGTTCTGTCAGTGATAACCTTGTGCTTCTGGGATGCTGCTTTCCTTCACCTGCAAATCCTTTGCTGTCCTTAACTTCTTTAAAAAGTGAAGGAACAGCCCACATTACTCCTCACAGCCAGCCAACAGGCAGGACCCCAATACAATTGTGTGCATAGTCCCCACATCCATGATTTAATCAGTCCACAAATCAAGTGCCTTCCCAATTCAACCACAAAGTCAAAATGCCCATCAGTTGCTTAGAAGCCTGATGTGGCAAGTTTTCAAAAGCAGTCAAGTCTTCAGCCACTAGTGCCTAGCTCGAGACTAACATGTAGAATCTCTCTTTAGCCAACATAGAGAATGATGCACTTAATTTAAACAAAGATGGACTGCTCTCCAGATTTGTCCTGTCTTCTGACGGCAGATACTGCCTGAGCATCTAGCACAGGCAGCGAGTCTGGTGTTAAATGGGTGGCAGACAACTCGTGAGATCTTCCAAAATATTTTCCTACCACCCTGATTAAAACAGCATGAACTACCCTCAGCAATTTCGTGTCAGCCTGAGGGAACTGAAATCTGAAGGCAAACAACAGAGTTGCAGACTTTGTACGTGGGCTAATCTTTTCTCATAAATCAGTCACAAGGTCGTGGTTCCACAACATCCTGAAGAGCTGCATCCCCCCTTTTTTTTTTTACCCCACCTCCCTCAGCACCTGAAACTCAGTCTGAGACATCTCAAATTCTTCTCCTAACACATCTCGCAGCCCAGGTATAACTCCATCTTCCCCAAGACACAGCTCAGAGGGGGATGAGAAGAGGAGCAGCAAGACACAGAAAGGCTTGGTTTTGAAGCAACTGAAGGAAATTGAAGAGTGGTGAAGAAGATTAAGCCTTGATACACATGTTCACATGGCAGAAGGCCTTTGAACCACATGACTGGCCTCATTCCTTGCTTCAGTGAGATTAGCACTTCTGCTGCATGTCCAAATTCAGATAAGAGTCCCACAGAGTGGCTGGGGAGCACTTCTTACCCCAGGCCATCAGACACATCAGGTCCTCAAAGCGGTACCAGACCATGGCCAAAGTCTCAGTGAAGGAAAAGAAATCTGGAGTGGTGATATTAAAAATGGAAGAGTGACAGCCAATCACGCTTGCTGTCTGTGAGGTAGATAGAAGTGTACTTTCAAGCCAAACTGGCATGTCTCTGAAGCTGACAACATTATTTTTTAGCAGCCTCAGAGCCCTGGAGACACGGTCTTCAACAATGCTCAGATGGCAGGAGCAGAACACATCCCAGCTGCTCTGCTGCAAGCTGAGCTGTCCCGGAGCACACAGCAGCCCCACGTGCTGCTGCACCAGTGTCCATCCATCTCCCCCGTCCCCCAGCTGTATCATGCAGGCAGAAAAGAGGAGAAACTCCTCCTCCAGCTCTTTCCTCAAACCACGGGACACAACAATTCCAAAGTCCCAGAGCAGCAAGCCTAAAATCAACACTGCTTCAAACCCATCCACTTCACATGTAAGTGGAGGGAATAGAGATGCTAACAAACCTGTCTCCCTTCAGGCTTTGCTGCTGCCAAAAAAGAGCCACTCAATCTAAAGAGTCAATTAAAAATTCATAACTGGATGAACAAAAAAAAAAAAAAAGTTTGGTTCTTTTTCTGAGAAAATGAGAACAGTAACTCTCTTCTGTACCTCTTCTTGCATATACTCTCTGCAGAAACAAAATCAGCCAGAAAACCCTCAACCTGTAGTTGAGAGCTAAAATAACAGGGAAATAGAAAGGACATGTGATCTGCCCAGCTCCCCAGAGAGGAGCCCATTTCCACAGCAGGACTTCAGGGTCCAACAAGGCTGAAGTCAGCAGCAGTTCCCACAAATGGGAGGCAGAGGGAAAGCTCTCCGTAATGACCTGTTATCTACAGGTCACTGTAGGAAACACTCTGGAAAATTCAGTTTCTGTCAGAGTTGGGCTAAACCACAGAAAGTACCTGACACACAGGCACATGTTCAAAATAAAGTGACCCCAAGTAATTTCCGAAGTGAATTTTCAGAAATGAATTAAGCTAAACCAAATTAGGGCCCAAAATCCTGAGCGCAAGCATCCATGAAGGGGCATAATGTGATTTAACTAAACCACTGGAAGTTACTTTAGATCAATTTTCTTGAGTATCTCCGACACACTGTAAGCCCTGAAGCTAATGTCCTCAAAGCACTGCTCATGGGTGTCCACGCACTCCCAAATCTTACTGGTGGAAAGGGTAGGACAGAGCAAAAGACCAACCCAGCTTTGACTCCCCAGACCCTTGGAGAGCACTTGAGGAGCTTCCCACTGCCCAGCCACTTGATATGCTGGCTGTGCTCAGCTGCAGCTCCCTGACACAGCAAGCAAGAATCCATCCAACTCCACCCTGCCCCCAGGCACGTTTTTTCACCAGTGCTGGTTTCAATGGGTTTCACTCCCCAAGGTGACTTAGCAGCAGCGCTGACTCAGTCTTGTTTAAACTGCAGTGGGAAATGCAAATGAAATGGACAACTAAAGCAAATCACAGAACTACAAATAAAAAATAGAATATTCAGGCATCTGCTTCCCAACTGCTCATGGACATCAGATGGGAAAACAGACGCCTAAATAAGCACCTGCACCCATGCTGTGGAGCTTCACCTAGGAGAGTGGCTGAAGGAGTTTTTGAAAGAAAGAAGCCAAGGCCACGTAAGCTGGAGGCAAGAAGCTCAACCCAAAGGAAGGCTATTGTGATTTAAATCATATCCTGGCTCCTTTCACACTGGATTTCTTGTGTCAACACAGCCTGAACCAGCAACACCACCACAGGCTGGATTATGTCAAAGAGGTTTCCAAGCTGCAGGCTCACAGACACCTCCTAAGGAAAGCAAGCCTGCTTCTTCTCTGTGGGCTTAAATTTGGTAGAGGCGTGTCTGTGTTGGGAAGGAGCTCTTTTACAGGTCTTTCAGCCAAAGAGTTGGATGGAAGCTATTTGACTGCTGTTAGCTGAGTTAGACACTTCAAATACAACCCTGTTTTGAGATACAGAAAGCAAGCTGAAGCTTGAAAAGGTCAAATCTTCTAGTCAGAGAGGTGCCGTGGAAATACTCCAGATTTTAAAGAACCTGTTTTCGATTTTTCTAACACAAACCAAATAAAAAATGAATCCCAAACCAACTTCTCCACACTCATCTACAGACAGCTCAATCTGATCAGTGTGCTGGTTTCAGGATGCATTCAGCACTGCTCTAAGAGCCTGAAGATGACCATCTCTCCTGTTCCCTTTTATGTACTGCTCATTATTACTCCTCTCTTCCCTGCTCAGCTATTTCACCACCTTTGGCACACAGCTCTCTCATCTGTGACTTGTGCCATCTGATACAGACTCCCTGCTCCTTTCCCTCTGCCTAAATCAGTTCCACGTCCGTCTCGCTTTCAGCTGTGGCTTCAAATGTTCCTCTACCCAGCCGTGCTGCTCAGTGTCTCATTTTTATAAGGGCCTTATTACTGAAGAAAGCTTGCTGCTTCCTGTGCCTCTACACCGTGATTTCCTGCAATTCGTACCACTGTACCACCTGCTCTCTGCTCTGGTTCTCCCTCACAGGATTTTTATCTGACAGCCTATGCAGACCGCATTGCACACGGGGGCTCAAGGGTTTGACACGCCACCGGCCCGGCCACACTGCGAGCAGGGCAGCTTACCCACGAGGTTCATCTTGGCGCTGTAGCTGCCGAAGTACCTCTCGTCGGTGTTGGGCGTGTGGCACTCGTACTGGCCGGCGTCGCGGTCCTGCAGCTCGGTGATGTGCAGCAGGACAGCATCCCCCTGCAGCCTCTCCACGAAGATGCCCCGGCTGCGCACGCGCTGGGTGTAGATGGCGTAGGGGAAGGAAGGGTCCACGGTGCTGACGATCTGCACCTCCCGCTCGGGGGCCGAGGGCAGGTAGATGGACCACTGGAAGTTCTGCTCCGCCGGGCCCTGGTAGCCGCTCACCTTGCACCACAGGGTGATGTGGGACCCCTCCGTGCGGTACAGGGGTCCCTCCTGCACCGTCACTTGCCGCTGGGCCAATGCCATGCCTGTGGGAGGAAAGGAGTACAGCGTTACTTACCCACAGGGCAATACCCACACCTACACCCACTCACATCCTCGCCCTTCCATGGCCATGCTGGACAAGGCAAGTTCTCACACCCCATTTTACAGCTGGCACGTCGGGCTCTGGCCCAGCACCCCTCAAGTCACATCACAGAATTCTTGCTGACTCAATGGAAGTGTTTTAAAAAACACGCCATGAAAGAAGCAGCATTAAGGTAACATAAACCCCTTGTGTGGAAGCAGCAAGAACCCAGGTGTGAAAGGGCAATGCACCACGCAGTAACAAATCAGAAACTCAAGGTGACAGATCTTTGTTTTCACTACTCTTACTTTCCAACTCTTATCGCCCCGTGGAGAGAGGCCCCTGTGCAAGCCAACGGGCTGCACTCCCTCTCCTCCAGCTGCTGGGCCACCCGGCTCCAATGCCCCAGGCACTCATCCTCCATCAGCAAACCTGCCAGAGGCTTCAGCTGGAACAAAATCCCATTCTTTTTCCCCAAACCCAGCACATCCTCTCCATTCTCTCTCATGCTTGTAAAGGCACGCTGAGAAATATCAGGTTTCCGGCACTGCCTTCCCAAGTCTATTTGAAAGGTGTGCATTTAGTACATAACAAAACCAATTAAAGTTAATGGAAGGAGTGGGCACATTACACTAAAGCTCACTGCCCCTGGCTGCTGAAGTCAGGGCCCAGCACCGTGCGCTGCACAAACGCAAACGCGTGCAGCACAAAACAAAGACAGCCCCGCAGCACGGTGACTGCGATCCGCTGTATTTTTACACAGATTATGGATGGCTGGCCCTTGGGCTCATGGCACATTACCAGCACAGCCCTCCAGGGGCCAGATAAATTACAGCAATCTATCTTGTTTGTTGCTACATCAAAGGCTCGGGGTCTGGAGACCACGGTGGGTGTTCATCGGTTATTGAGTTACCAGCAGCATGCACACATGGCAAGGCCAATCACCCTGGCTTCTGTGACTGCTTGCTTGCCATCATAAAACAGCAATAAGCCGATTTAAAGCAGGTCCTGCATAATCACGTTTGCAAATTTCATCCTCTCTGTGCGTGTGTATGTTGGGGGTTCCCTGCCCCTCTCTAATTTTCAGTTACAATGCCCAAGTCCAGAGAAGAATTTAACCTCTCAAAAACTGGAATCTTGCAGTGGAAGAGGTAGCCTTGAATCTGGGGTTTATTGATTCAGTCCTGCCCTCTGGACATCGATGTCCAGACATGAAGTTTTTCTCCACAGCCAGCCTGGACTGGAGCCAGGAGGGATGGTTCTTAGCAGCTTAAAACAAATTGTGAAAAATGGGTTCAGCACATCCATCAGGGCATGCAGCTGAACAGATGGAGTGCAATTCAAACTATTAACTTGGGCTCAGCTTGCTGCTGCTCCAAATTATGTTTCTTTTTACTCTTTATGAAATAATGTGATTTAAGGGGAGGACGGGGAAAGCTAGCACATTTGAAACAAACAGGGACAGGAACAACAGAGGCAAACACTCCCCCACTGTTTGCTGTACCAATCTCTTCATCCTGGGGAAAGATACTGCTAGAGACAACTAACACGTCTAAGGTGCAGACAGCATCTTCTCTCACCCCACAAAGGCCAAAGGACAAATCAAATACTACAGCCTTTGAAGCAAATCGTTTTCAAAGCAGTAGGAAGGGCAAGATCTTTATTACACACCTAAAGACAGCTCATAATCCAATTTTTGTATGCACATGTAGCCTTGCTACAGCATACAGATATCCCACATGCAATGACAATTCAAATTGCACGGTAAGGCAAACACACAGTGGTAGGAATTAAAAGCTGCACACACAACACTCACTCAGGCATTTCTCAGCTAAATGCATAACTTTGCTTATCAGGCTTTTAACATGGTGCTGGATTTTCTACATATGAGTTTTCCAACTATCTGGTTGAAAAATAGCATTTTATCAGAGATGCGTATCGGACTTTCCAAAGCTCACTGGAAGATCACAACACTGGGGACCCACAGCACAGATTTTTGGTAGATGTCAAATCTCACCACCCTTATAGCCAGCACTAACGTGGGCTTCCTTCTTTTTTAGGACTTTGATTGTAAGTCTACCTGGAGTCCTCCTCCAGGTTCTGAAGAGACCCACTTTCTACATTCCTCCTCTTCTATTCCCTGTTGCACTGGATTGCTGCACCTTCGTAATGCAGCCAAAAGTGAGAGTTAAGAGCCAAAGAGCTCCTTGCTTCCCCTTCTGGCTCCAGGAGCCTAAGAAGCTGAAGGACAGAAGACGTGCAGAAGTCCTGCCCAGCTCCAGTATGGATAGAAGACAAAACAGTCAGGCTTTTGTTACAACTTGCAGCAGGCTGCTGTCCCAGAGGTGAGACACAAAGGCTCAGAAGTTGGATGAACAGGCTGGATCTCCAGAGGGGCAAGGAGCAGCACATCCGCAGTGCTGTTCCCTGTGCCTGGCCAGAAACTCCTGCTCCAACACAGCTGGGCACAAATGTTTTTCAACACTTTTAAAAAAAGCCAAACAGCAGAAGCAGAAATACTTCTCCAAAACTATTTTAATCAAGAAAGGAAAGAAGAAAAACAATCAGCCTGAGGCAGACATCCACCAGTACATGTTGTCCTCAAACAGTTACCTTTTGCATGATGTTTGGCATTTTGCAAGCTCTGGGAATTGCTACATCCACAACACACAGTATTAAGAAGAGAACTGCATTTCTTAGTGAGCAAGCAGTCTGATTAACAAAAATAACGTGTCTGAGATCCCATTTAAACTCTTATCATTCCCTCTTGAAGTGAGAGAAGAGCTCACTGCAGGAGGAGCTGTGTGCTCCACACCTTCCCGAGGACGCCCAGGAGACAGCAATGGTGGCATTTGGCTGGTACTGCACTGGCACAGCTGGCTTTTAATTGCAAATCCAATATAATTTACTGACAACGCAAGGGCTGATAGGGAGGAGGTAGCGAGCCAAGTGCTACTTTAAAATTAATAAGAAATTATAGGTTTGTGCATCTGTTTTTTTCCAAAAGACAGCAAATCCCATGCAATGAGGAGGAAGCCATTCCCTGATCCTTATGCCCTACAGATCTGGGCTATTGTTGACAGCCTTTTGAGCTAGGAGCAAGCCAAACAACAGCCAGGCAGCTCTCAGCTTACCTATCTCCCAGGCCCTGGAGGTGCACGGGGGATAAGAGCAGTGGCAAGAGGGGACATGCAGCCAGGTGACTGCACTCAAGCAGCAAGGGACAGTACAGGACTCAGGAAACTCAGGTGCCCAGTTCCTGCACCTCCCCTATGCCAACCCACCCAGCAGGCTCCAGGGCCACTGGAAACGTCATGGGAAACAGCTCTGAAAAGCCAGGAAAAGGAAAGAGAAAAACGCAATGTCAGAGTCATACAGTCATTTGAGTCCCCCTTGTCACATCACAGCCAGGATTTCAACACCTCCCCCAACAGAACAAAGAAAGGAACAAGAAAGGAGCACCAAGCATCCCTGCCAGCCAGGCATCTCCCCCAGCAGTGCTGCAGCTCAGCTCCTGAGTACACTGTGTCTTTACACTGTGTCTTTGCAAAATCTGTACCCTCACAGCAGCCTCAGACGATTTTGGCAAAATACGACCTTTCCACAGAGACACACAGAGAGCTCGAAGCTCAGGCTTTCCACACGCAACTGGTCATTTCAGGTGCCTGATTTGAAGTACTTTGAAGATGCCCTATTTCAGAAAGTGCCAAACACTTACCCTCTGGGAAGGAGGTGGACCTTCAACTCCCTTTCAGAAGAACAGGCGTGCAAAATTTTAGCTGAGAACATTGACTCAAGGCTTATTGCAAGGGACAGGTAGGTGTAACGAAAGAAAGGATGCCTGAGCACACAGAAACTCTGCCACAGCATTGACAGATTAAAAGAATAAATAAAAACTCATGACAGAATGATGCAGAGCCTCTTGCACAAATATTCTCCCCATCTCAGACCATACGGGTTATGTCTGCTCCACATCCAAAGGCACTACAGCAGTTGCACCAAGTTATTTTAGATATCAATAATCACTGCCAGTAGTTGTTTTAAGTAGAAACTTGAGCTCTTATGAGTATTATCATGGGTCTCTAATCACTAGAGAGCAACTAAAAAGGTCTTGATATACATATCTTCTTGGTATAGATATCTTCTATAAGCACAGGGTAACAGTGCTGAACACCAAATGGATTACATAGTTTGAGGGGATATTTCTACCCCTGCAGCTTTACAGCAGTTTTCCTTCACTGAGAAGCTCTAAAGTACTATTTGTCAATAACTGACAATACTAATCCTAAATTTCCTTTAAAAATGATTTTGTGCCTTTGACTACAGTTACTAGACAGAAAACACTTCCAAAACACTTCCTTTTCACAAATACACAGCAACACATCTGGGTTTTGTTGTTGTTGCTATTGTTTATTCAACTTACAGGCGCTCCTGAGAAAGTGTCAAGAGAATAGCAACAATGAGGATAAACACTAGGGAATGGCTTCTCTGTCAGAAATAATGGGAGTCTGGAAAAAAAAAAAGGTGACTTGAAGGGGATCTGGTAGAAGTTTTTTCACAAATACACATACCATGGCAAGTACGGTCAAGAATTTGACCCTCTACCATCTCTTCTAGTTTAAAAACCGAGGGCCGTCAACTGAAACTGGCCAGATCCAGATTTATAAAAAGTGAGGCAGCTTTTGCAGCTGCACACAGCAGACCTGTGAATGCCCTTGCCAAAGGTTACTGTGGGTATGGAATAAGTTTACATGAGCCAAAATGTGAGTGGGATAAGCACATGAAAGAGGGCGACTAAATAGGTAAATCACATCAGGTTCGTAAGGCTCCCAAAACAAGCCACAGTTGCATAGCTACCTGCCTACAGATTTTTGAAGCACGATGCTGACCAAGGTGCAGGATTTACTCTGAAGTGCTACAGCTGTCCTCGTGCCACTTCACAACCCATGTCGTTGCAGACTATACTCTTCAACAACACGCATCACATCTGGTCTGCAGACTATGCCTTGGTTATACTACAACAGAAGCTAAAAACCCTACCATTTTGTCGGAGTACAATTTTTAACAGGACGGGGGAGCAGGCAGACATTCTACGAGCTTTTAATTTATTTATTTTATTCAGGCATTAGCTTTATGTACACAAGAGATGTACACGGCTCACGACTGCTGATATAACTCAAGATTTTTTAGTTACAGAACATTTTTAAAAGCTTTTCAGCTAATAGTATGCTTTTAAAGTTTACAGACAAGTGTTCTAACTAGTCACTAAAAAGCACACGTATACCTGTTACAAACAATACTCGCTTGTATGTTTGTAATAACAACGCACAATATTCCATTATTAAGCTTAAAACTTCAGTGTTTTTGCTAAGCACATTTTCGGCAGCCTCAATACTTCTCTGAGCCAAATCTAGGAACACTAACCCTTGTTCTAATGTCCTTGCAGTCTAGATTATTGTATCTTTTTCTACATTCTGATTTTTGCAGCTGCAGCTGAACCTAAAATCCTTGCTTTATTTCTCAGACCTGCTTTTCTTACTCAAACTAAAAGCCTTCTCACCTTTTACATTTCCCATACCATTTCACCTTCTTCTCTAAAAGGATGACCCTTTCTTCTCTGAACAACTGAATTGGTTCCCTCAAAACATCCTTAGAACAGACATGGGAGCCAGTGCCCCTATGCACGGAAGGGAAGGGGAACATGCATAAATCCTACTTGGCTATGACAAATCACCATCTGTGGCAGACCACAGGACCTGGAAGGAGGTCCCCAGCGATGAAGACAATTCAGACCTAAGTGCTAAAGGGCAGTTATGCTAAAGCACCTAATTCCAAGCTTGAGGAATGCTCTGGGCAAGCTCAACCCAAGAGCAGGTGCCAGTGTACCACAGGCTGTGGGCTACTGCTGCCCTCCTGCTGGTCCTGGGGGGCAGTGGATCTGCAGGAGTCCAGGTTCACCTCACCCCTGCGCTCCAATACATGGGACGGTGCCATCTGAGGTGAGGTAAGTGCCAGCAGACTTCCTCCTGCTGTTCCCCATGTCCTGCTGTTCCCTGTGTCCTGCTGCCCGGGAGCTGCAGGCTGTGGCACTGCCCCTCCTCAGTGCTCCCACTTCCCTGCCCCAAAGCAGGAGCATCGAGCCCCACGCAGGCCTTTGCTTCCAGTGGATTACTCAGAGACAGTCAGCATCCTCCGAGCTCATATTCCATTTTAATTCAGATTAATTTTTCAGTCCCACGTAGGCATGAGGCCTCCCAGGGGATGGCTCTTCCTCTCTCCCTTCTGTCACCCAGGGAAGATGCAAATAGGTCTTGCCAAAACCAGCCCATTACTTAGTCCCTGCTTTTTCTCTGGACTCCACATCAGGGCTGATACTCACGAAACAGTAATTCATTTCAAGAAGGTTCTTCCAAGCTCACCATTGTCCAGCCACTGAGAACACTTCCCCAAGCAACCATAATTTTTTTTTCCCATGGGCTGAAGACTAATAAAAATCTCTGAGGGAGACTCTGCCCCATCAGGCAATGCCAAAACAGAGACAATCTTTTAGCAACGCATACCTGCTATCCTGTGAAGTCTCCTATTAAGGCACACAACCAAAAATTAGGTTTGAGCTTAATTTTTGCATAAATGAGTCACAGCAGGAACAATCTCCGTACACTGCAAACTGCTGCCAGATGGAAAAAAACAATGCTATCAGAAGAAAACATGTGGTAAGCCCCCCCCATCCCCCCAATAGTGTAAAGCCTCATTCTGGGAAAATACAGTGTTTTGCTTGGTGTATTTTTTGTCATGCCAAGAGAGCTCAGTGTACAGAAAGGCTGGCTGGAGCCACCTGCAGAACAACTGTGTCCGTATCTGCCACCCTTTTCCTTTAATGTTTAAATGGGGCAACCAAAAGGATGCCAGATCCCCTATTCTCCTCCTTGTCCACTCCTGCCACCATCCCACCACTCCCGGCACATGGACCATCTTTCCTAAACCAACTCATAAAGCTATTCATTCCTCATTCAAATTCCTCCCACTGCTGAGCCAACTAAGGATGGCTAAGTGGTGAGGTCAGCCAGGAGCAATTTATACGATAATTGGTATGGAAATATCACAACCAGTGGGGAAATATCAAAGCATGGGCAAACCAGACAGGAGTCGCCAGTGAAGCTCTTTGTTCTTCCAAAAACGCTGCCTTCCCTCAGCTCTGCTCGCTGCTCACGGCCACTCACTTCCACAGCAGATGTTTACTGTCTTTTAAGAAAAATGTTTTCAATAAATATGAAAGAGATGACATTTCTTTTAATCACCATAGATTGTTGTGGCCTGTGACTAGCTTCCCAAGTTCTGACTGTAAAAGAGATCTTGTACCTCTGCTATAATTATGCAGCCGGTCAGACACCCAACCCCCTCACCAAGATCAGAGCCATCTCACATCCTTTAGTTCTTCTCAGATCTGGCCCTTATATTGACAGAACACTTCCTTATTTTCCCCAGTATGGCATTGGTATTCTGCAGATGCACAGTGTGAAATGTGATCGGCCCTTGTGATTTCTTCCCCCCCTTTTTTAAGCCGACTACATCCTATATGGATGTCACATTCCTCTAAATGCTCCTTCCCCGTTCTACAATTAGGCATGTTAAAATATGCTAGTTTTAACACCACCTTAGAACAGCACATTCTTGAGCCACAGATCATCTGTATTATTACAACCTTTAAACTTCTAAAAATGCTGAAAAGATGGAAGAATAATTTGTTATCTACATTGGGCACTGTGAAGACAAGAAACAATAGGCTTTGACTTGAATGCAGAGATTCAGACTGGTCATGGGAGCTAGCTACATGCTCCATTTTCCAGAAGATAGGAAAGTGAGGAACCAGAGAGACTGCCTGTGAGACTGAGGCATCTCACACTACAGCTTCCTCTAATAGACATTTACTTTCTTCAAGGATACCATAAGGCAGAGATGAACCTGCCCCAGGGGATGCATGACACAAGATCTCCCTGCTCTTACAGTTCTATCATTCTCAATCATCCCACCAGAAAGTATATTTAAAGTTACTTTGCTGCACAGAAGCCTCCAACTACTCTTTAATCTAGTACAGCTTTACTTTGAAAAGTCAAAGTACTCAGCATCCAGAAGCCAGACAGCCAGGCCTGCGGTCAGAAAAAAGAGTAATACCCATAATAACCAAAGGAAAGAGGATGTCTGGGCAGTCCCTTTGCACACAGATCCCTGAGCTCTGGAGCTCGTGGTGTTCAGCCTCCTTACTTCACAAGGGCTTTGAAGCAGCTGGTGGCACAACATGTACCAGGATGTAAAAGGTGAGTAACAACACACGCTGGTGCACGAGGGACAGACTGAGCTGGCTGCCCTGCTGGTTCAGATCCATAATGGTAAATGACTGTTGGGGGCTCAAATATCTTCGTGCAACACACCTACTGCTTATTGCAGTTTTACTGTTTTCATGCAAAGATGTGGAGAAAAAAGAATCCCTCATAAACCTGCAATCCCTATATTCACCAAAGTTTTGACTAACCCCACAGAATGGCACAGAGCTCCGGCAGCACTACAGGCTCTTTTCTGTACTTAAGGTAGAGCTTGTCCTGTGACTCATTTAATCAACTATTTCTCCTCCTCCAAGGTCAGCACATGACCTTTGCAGCCCTTTTCCATCTCTCAGATCAGCATGTTCTTCACATACTGTATCCTTATCATTATGGGAAGAACACGCGAGCAGAAGCTCCCTAGCAGATTATGCTTATATTGGGAGTATGCAGGCAGGAAGTGTTGGAGTGCCCACGCAGTACTTCTAACTTGCACTGCTCCTCGTGCCTTATCCTTAGGAGTTTTCTTCTTCCTTACAGCCCTCTGAATACATGCCCTAGTGACTTGTATCACTGCTGCTGGTTCCAGGTCTGGTTAAGCACTACAATAAACAGCAGCATTTAAAGTGGTCTGCTGGAATGCCCAAGGCAATGCCTACTTTTATACTTTCCAATGAAAAGCAGTGATAGCTTCATTACTACCTCCTCAGCCTGAGTTTTGAAGCTGTCACCACAGGTACTCCCTGTAAGATTTAGCACAGACCTGCACAAAAAGTGAAGTCTCCTAAGATTCCTGTGTGTGCTTTTTCTTCTGTTCTTCTAGCTCTTAAAATACATGTAAGGACACACCATTTACTCTGGCGTCTCTAGTACTGCTCCCAGACCTCTAAAAGATTCAGCATTGTCATTCTAGTACGAAAGCTATGAAGCACCAACACGCATTTTGGACTGCTGAACTCTTAGCTGGTATCTGTTCCCAGCCTATCAAGAGGAGGGGGTGAAATGAAACTGTTTGGAGCATCAAAGCTAGGCAGGAAATTTCTGACGTAGTTCATTATGCCCTCCAGCCCCTGTATTTCTTTTTATTATCCTTCTTTAGTCTTCAAGTCCTGTACCACAAACTTCCAGGGTCACTCTAAGAATTGTCAAACATTATTCCCCATGCTATCACTCACTCGCAGACAATAAGAAACTTCATTTTGTTTCACAGTCAATAACGTTTTAATGTCACTTCTTTTTCGTTTTCCTGCAATCCCTTCCAATATTAAAAAACAGAATGTCCCTATTATTGCTGTAATTCACCTCATAACATCCCAGATGCTTAAAATACTCTCCCAGGAGAAAAGAGTGTAGAGTCCCAAGTCTCACCTTCACATTATCCTTGCCAAGAGGAAACAGCATTTACTACCTAGCCTTTTATTAAAGGAATTCCCTCTCTTTCATGAGATCTCTTAAAATACTTCTGATGCATGGAGAGCCTGGTTTCTTACCTTCCCTCAAATTTATTTCTCCTCAAGAAAAACAAGCCTTCTTGTTCTCTTTATTTAAAACACAGGGAGGAAGGACAGACAAAGTGCCTCCCTCCATCTCCAAAGAGAAACACTGGTGTTTCAGCCCATCTTTCCATACTCCTTGAAGTTGCTTATTTGGTTTCCTGTCCTTCCCCTTGTTCCAAGTGACTCCAGATTTTCCCTTACTTTGGTAAGGATGACACTTAGAGGAGTCCAGCACCCGTATTTTCTCTACTTTTACTTGTATCTTTGTTCTTCCAGATAGGGCAGGGCTAGAGCCTTTTCAACCTCCAAACTGGAAGCCTCAGGCAGCCATCTATTAATTGCTTAACCCTGAATTGATTACCTTCTAGAGAGAGAAACTTAACAACAATCTGTTAAATATTGACAGGCTGGAAGAGCTGATGACAAAGTACCCTGCTGCACATTCCCTCCAACCTCCCAGGGCACACCATCCCTCCGTCTGTACCCCTAGGCATGGGTCTGCACCTGCTCCCCACCTCCTTTGGAGCACACAGCTCTGTAGAAATAACACTAAAAAAAAGTTCTCAAATGTAATATCTAGAGAAGAATGCAGCCAGGGCAATCTCCCTCTTCCTTCTGGTAGGTTACAGAAACATTTGTGCCCCTCAGCCATGACCACTAGCACAAGAGAACATTCAATTTTCAAGGAAAAGCTGCCATCTTGTACTCCTTCAGCAGAAAGAGCTTTCGGGTACTCAGCAAACTGACTTACCCCCAAAGTCAAGTGTACTGGCTAAAAGCACGCATTTCTCCAAGACAGTTTTCTCACCCCACCATAAAAGATCACAGGAATATGAAGTATAGCCATATAAGAGCAGATAGTTTCCATTTCCTCCCCACAAACTCATCTAGATTCCTCCCAAGTCACTAAGCAGCAGCAAGATGCTGCCTCTCAAAACTTCTGTGATTCAGTCAAACAGAATCCCTGAAAGACAGACAAAGATCCAGGGAGATTCTTCAGCTACCTGCTGCCTTTTATTGCTAATTAACATGTTAGAACTCCTTGTCTGCATACACTATAATTTATTAGTTTGACATGCTACACAGACTATCAGTAGTTGTCACCAAGGCTCTCATTTCAAATGGGAGGACAGAAGCTTTCCGGCATTTGGAAAGGAAAACAAAACAAAACGAAAAAAGGGATGCAGAAGCATTTATGTTACTATTTCTTCCAGGTTGGGAGGGAGAAAGGTACAATCATTCCCTCCTAAGCACAGTACTACTACCAGTGAGTAAAAAGGACAATCAGATGAGATTCTCCTCCCTGAGGAGGAACAAGCCCACTCATCAGGGGGAATTGACCAGCTGGAAAGCACAGGAAAACACTTCTTATACTAAACACACAAACACCTCACAACTGTGAGGGGTAACTGCACACTGTGGTAAAGGCTGCCCAAAGAGATTGTGGAGTCTCCAGCCCTGGAGGTATTCAAAAGCTGTCTGGACATGATCCCAAACAACCTGCAGGGAGCTTGGACCAGATGATTCTAAAGCTCCCTTCCAATCTCAACTATTCCGTGAAGGACTCTCCAAAAGGACTGCATTCATTCACCACTGCTGTAGACTCAGTTACCTTAGCTCAGCACCAAGCACCTACTCAGAGCAGCCTCACTGCAACAGATTCTCTACAGAGAGAAGAGTGGCAAAAACACCCTCATCCCAGGAGATTCAGTTTAAAAATGTGGTCTCACAATGCTGTTAAGCTGATCTAGGTACCAGCTGCCACGGCAAAGAAGCAGTCTTGCTTTCCCACTCACTCTATTCCTAGCAACATATACACTCTCCTCTCCCCATGCCCTACCTCCACATGAGCTGAAAAAAGAATGACCCATGGAAAGAGTTACTGGTTTTCAACCAAGAGAGCAGGAACATTTTTTCCCTGGGGGACAAGGGCAAGCAACCCTTTGAATTAGCAGCAGGGATATTCCACCAGCTCAGCCACACTGTGAGAGACAGCACCTTCAGACAGCCAGCAGATGGGTCAAGAGAGGGCAGGGAAGGACAGCAGGGAAGCGTGTGAGAAGTGCCAAGGTCTCTCTGTGCTAGGAGACCCTGATGGCAGGTCTCTAACAGGCCTTCTGCAAAGGCAGCAAGTGCAGAAGTGCTGCAGGTTACTCCCCATCACACAGAGTAAAATAAAAGGCTTCCAAGCCACCACTTTTAGCAAACAACCCTAAGAGCAGGAGACTTAATGAAACCTAGCTTCCCATGGCTTCAGGAGAAAGGCTGTCTCTGAGACTAATGACTTGACTGCAAGCTCCAGCTGGAGCTTCTCCTACAGCTGGCACAGTCATTTGGAGGCACTGCTGAAGCCCTTGAAGAAAAGGTCTCCTTCAGTCCCCTGTCACTGCCCTGACTCAGCTACCTACTCTTCACAAGACTTGCAGGAACTCGTTTATTTCCAAGCTCTCTACTCCTGTCAAATTTGCGTAAAATTGGCCCAAGGGCTTCCAGGTTATCCGGAAAGGGGTGGCAGAGGCAGCGTGATCAGATAAGCCCTCTTTCTCTGAGAACCCAGCCTGAGGAAACGCAATGAGAGGCACAGGCTGGGAATCAAAAACCACAGAGGGAAGAAACACTAAAAAGACAAGGTAGAACAAGGCTAAGAAGGGCTTTAAAAGGGAAGACGTGCATCTTGCATTTGGCACAGCAGAGGAGGAGGAACTAATTTGAGAGTTCAGGGGAACTGGCAGACAACAAAAAAACTGAACGAATTTCAGAGGAAGAGATGGATAGGAAATGCTGCAGCTTACACTTCTTAAGCAGAAAACCCAGGTGTGTGCACATGCATGAAAGTAAGCACTAGAAGTTAAAATTCTGAACTGAACAGAATTATGAGCTTATAACAACAGCAGAGAGAGGCCACTCCAGTTTTTAAGAGTGAACAAAATTACAAAGAGGCAGGGACTGTAGGAAGAGGAGGACAGGGACATAGAATAGACCCCTTGCAGCCACACAAACACAAATCCTGAAGCTGATACTCTGGGTAAAGTCATGAGGTCATAAGAAAAGCTCTGTCAGACAGGCAGAAAAAGACAAAGATAACAGAACTTAGAGGAAATCTCTCCAGAAAGAGACCAAAACTGGTTATTGCAAGGTCAATTACAAAGTCAAGAAAGGTAACATTTGATCATAACCCAGATGTAGAGCAGTGGGGGCTATTAAGAAAGCCCTTGCGAAGTAAATCACAGAGACAGACTAAACTGGCAGAGAGCTGGGAGGCAAAAGCTCCAGACAGAGCATCCCATGGGGCTTGCAAAGGACACAGCAGCTGCTGGAGGAGGAGGGGATAAAGCAGCTTTGCATTGAGAGAGAAAGGCTACGAGTAGGAAAACAAATGACAGAGACAGGGAAAATGAGCTGGGACCCTTAAAACAAGCAAAAAGGTTAGAAATTCTACCTTTGTGAAAAGCATGGAGAAGGAAAGCAGGACAGAGCAAACCAACAGATAAAGACAGACCCTCATTTGTATGCCAGCTCTCTTCATAAAGCTGCTACAGTTTGAGAAGCAAATCTGAAGGTGGAGAAGGGGCTATCCAAGCTTGGGGGGAATATCACCACCAGCGCTCAGTGGAGCAAAAGCTGGAAGTGTTTATAAGCAACAAGGCAGAGAGAGGAGGCCAAGTCCTGAGATGGGGAGGTTGGCATGGGCAAAGGACTCATGGTGGCCTCACACCACTGCATGACAGCAGGAGCAGCAGATGGCGTGGTTGGAGATGAGAGGGCAGAAAAAGTGTCCTGGGTGTGGGGAGATGCCATTGTGTTGGCAGTGTAAACAGCTATGGGACAGAAATACTGATAAAAGAGGAGTGGGGGAAAACCAAAGTACAGGGTACACAAAAAAAGCAGCACCACGAGTGGCAGGGGAGGAGAAAAAAAGAAAGACCCTGAAGGGAAGGAGCAGTGCTGGCTGACAATCAAGACATGCAAAAGCCTGGCTGGCAAGCCAGGTACCCCGTTATGGCATGGGTGATCCAGGCACGGGGAGGAACAACTCGACTAACCAACAGCATCTGCTGAACAAGAAGACAGCACCAGGACAGAACTACCCACGGGAGATGAAACAGAGAAAGGGACATGACCTTAATGACTGCAAGTCTCATTTGATGTATGGAGTCTGGGAAAAGCTGCAAGTTGGATTTTTTCAGGATTACAGAATCAGCTCAGCAACACCACACCTCGGGCACCAGTCCAAACGCCCTTCTGCATCCCAGAGCAACGCATCTCGGCATCCACCAGATGAGATGGGGCAGCATGGCCCAAGAGATGCTCCCAAGGTGATACACCCTGACTTCAGCAAGAGCAGACTTGCCACTTTGCAGGGCTGCAGGTTTATCTGAAGGGCTGAAATAAAGCAGAATCCCAGCTTCTAGACAGAGAAGATGCATTTGAGGGTGACTAAACAGCATTTGTCACTAAAACAAAAAAACCTGTCCTAATCAACTGAGAAAAGGAAGGGTGGGGGATGAGGTAAATCTTTCCTCTACTGAAACACCACTCTGCTGATATATCCTCCTGCCTGTGCTGCCCAGATGAGCAGATGTATGCAGAAGTTTTCATCTTCAGCTACTTACTTAGCAAAGCCTAGTCCCCTCTGATCAGGGAGTTAAGGAAAGGCTTACACAGCTACCAGGGAGGGAGGGTTTTATTTATCTGATTTCAACATGCCCAAGTTATCAGACTCTAGAGGAATTCAATTAATGAGAATAAAACTCTTGTTTGATGCAAGTCTGGAAGGGTGCAGTGGGTTGGTTTTTTTCTGTAAATAGCTGCACCCCAGAGATTTTACACTGATTATAAGCTTTAACAGCAACCAACTGATGCAAGTTGAACAGATACAGCAGCTGCACCAAAACACCACACATGCTCCAGATCTGTCAGGGACTGATAGAGCTGGACGAGACCAGCACAAAGACACGGAGAAGGGAGGGCTGCAGGGCCAGGAAGCTGGGATAGCAATTCTAAAGAAGCTGCTAAGGCCATACCCTTCCTCACCTCACGGCAGCAGACTGCAGGTGGCAAGGGTTGACACAGGTTGCACCCACTAGCAGAGCTTTTTGAGTACCTGCCTGCAGCAGCTGTGAAAAACCTCCCAAGACGAAGGCAAAATTACATGTCCTGCACAAGCTCGTGAGGCAAGGCTTGGGCACCACAGGCACTTGGCTGCTCCTGGTCCATGTCCCAAAGCACAGAAGCCAGCCCCGGTGCCCAAGCCAGGCCATCCCTGGCTGGGAAGGTGCCTCCATGCCCACACAGCCGCCTGCTCCCTGCCAGGCCCTGGGGCACCTGGCACTTGCTCAGGGCTTCCTGCCACCACAGCATCCCCTGGGTCCCCCAGTGAGGAGGGGAGATGACCTGTGGGGGGAGCAGGGGTGAGGGGAGCATGGCACACAGTGCCAGGGATTCCCATCTCAGGCCAGGTCGCTCTGGGTAAAGGCGCCAAGCTGTCACTGCCCGTGACAGAGCTCCTGCCCTTGCTGGCCATGTCTGTCCCCACTGGCTCTGCCCAGGCCATGCCCTTTCACCCACGGCCACCCAGGGAAGTGGCACAAACGGGGCACGACCCATCTCCCAAGGGGTTCCAGCAACCCAAGGGTTGGCCCCAACATTTTAAACGTGGCAGCGGTCAGGCCTGGGCTCGGGCTGGCCTCCGGCACTGTGAAAGAGGGGGAAAGGAAGAATTCTGATGGCAATATAGGCTTTGGAGAATTTTACACAGATAATCCTCTCCTAAGGTTGGCCAGCTGGCTTTAAAGGGAACAGACGGAGGAACATTACAAATCACTGAACCGATGGGAACCAAACACGGGGCACAAAACTCTTCTCGTACAAACGTTTCTTTTTAAATCCTGCCACGAAGATAAGCACAGCTCCGAACACTGCTCCCAGGCGGTGCTAGTCCTAGGAGATTTACCCAATGTTTATTCAACGCACATTTCTCCAAAACCCACATGGTATATCCAGCCAGGAAACCGAACAAACATCCATAATTTCCTTTGACACCTCCTAGCTACACTGTTCTGACAAAAGCAACCAGAGCCATCCAGTACCACTGCATGCCAAAAAAACAAAAACAAAAGAAAAAAAAAAAAGGAAAAAAAAAAGGAAAGAACCTAAACCCCTTCAACACAGCGAGCCAGTGAGAAGGAGGATTCACAGGCCGAACCAGCCAGATTCCATCAGCTGGTTAGGACAGCACCATTAATACCTCCTGGCTGTATACTTGGGAAAGACATGTAGGTGTTTCTATAGTCTACTTATACAGAAACCTCAGGAACTCTCCCCTCTCTTCCCCCTAAGGGAGATTCAAGACATTTGAGGTTTAACAGCTGCAACAAACAGCGTCCTCTTACTAGAGAAAATATTCAGGAACAAGATAACAAGAGACACGGTTACTGAAACAGGATGAAAACATGGAAAAAGCCTCTGGGGTCTAAGTGCTGCCCTAATGACTGCAGACTGCTACTCAGAAAATCTGAATTCATGTGTACAGCTCTCATCACCACTTGCAGATCAAATAGGAATGGCAAGATGCAAATCTTGCTGCCTGCAGAAGAGGTAATCTAAGACACCATTTGTGAGCAACCCGCTAGCAGTGCCACAGCCCCTGCAAACACAAAGAAATAAAAAACTGCAAATGCCCTTGATCTTGCATTCATTCCCCAGTAGATTACTGTGCTGAACCCAAACATCACCACTTTAATGTCTGGAGCAGTTGAGGGCACAGTTATTATTACACATGAAATAGCAAGGGTATATATTCTCTATTCAAATTTGATTGCAGACATGGCAAATGGGTTAAAAAGATGAATTAGGAGGAAAATAATGCCAACTATTCTCCTTTAAAATAGTTTTAAGACCAGTATCTTATTTATTTCACAGCCAAGAGGTAAAGCAATTCTACAAAGCCAACTCAAAATTAGCAGATATATTTTCCCTTTACACTAGAAAAGAATGCAGATGCTAAACCTATTATATAGACAAGTGAAGTGTCATCAGAGCAAAGAAGGCAAAAATAGCTAAGTTATCTGTAGGATGACTAAGCAAATGGATTTTCAAAAATATGCTTTCAAAAACGACACCCTTTTCTTAGAGCTGCATACATCCGTTTAGCTTTGTTAATTTCTCAATTCTTTCTTTTGATAATTTATTTTTGGCTTCCCACTAGCATACTTCCCCAGAAGCCTCACTTCACCCTACCCACTCTCAAGATTCGCATCCACATACAGAGGATGATTTAGAAAATGATGCTGATCACCCCAGTAACTATGGAGAATCTCTACTGCAGCACTTTTAGCATCACGTACATGCATTTCTTTTACATCTGTCCATCCACTTGAAAACTGGATTCTTGCCGTCTCCCACCCTCATTTCTACCCCCTCTTCATCATCCCCACCTGCATTTCAGGGGTTTTTATGACTCCACTGGTACTTTCCAGCACTGATGAACCTTCCTTTCTCACATGACCCTTGCTCCCATCATTTCTGCAGGTAAGAAACAGCCCATCTCTTTCCCAGGCCACCACCAGTGCCAGGAGAAGGAGGCTGCAGGATGCCACCTGAGGAACAGCAGTGGTTAGAGGAATGGGAGCAGCAGAGCGGGGTGCTGCTCCTGAAGCGAGGGTTGGGAGCCACAATCCCAGCACATCTCTTTAGCACATGTGCTGCCAGCAGCCAGGTTTATCAGCTGCCGGTATTAGCTACAGTCATGCTCCTCTGTGCATCTCTCTCTTCCACCAACGACCTGATATCTCTGTAGGGAAAATTACTCTTTTCCTCAGATTGCATCTCTTTAGGGACTTAGTTGGCACCCACACAACTGCAGCCTCTGGTAATCTAAATTTTTGAGGTAACAGCAGTAGCTGGTGCTTGGCCAAGCCTCCCACCGAGTTATTTTTCCACCACGCCAAAGCCCTGCACATGGTTCCCCTCTGACGCTTCCTCATGGAAGGATGGGTACCCTAAAGAGGGTGATTAAACATTGGAATGGGCAGTCCAGGGAGGTGGTGGAGTCACCACTCCTGAAGGTGTCTAAGTGCCACTGGATGTGGCGCTCAGTGCCACTGTCTGGTTGACACGGTGTTTGGACAGAGTTTGGACTCAATGACCTCAGAGGGCTTTTCCAGCTTCATTGATTCTGTGATTCTGAGGCAGCTCCTGCTGCCTGCCCTGTCTGCTGCCAGGAACCCAGCCCTCATCCTCCAGGAGCCAAGCACAAAGCCCTGGGATCCCCTTCCCAGAAAGAAGGCTTCCAAGGCTCAAACCCATTACACTGAGATCATTAGGATGCTTTTAGTAACATATGCCAGCAGATCTGCTAAAGCAACTCTTAGGCATTTGACACACAGCAAATCTTTCCTCACACTCACCCCTCTCCTCCCTACACCCTCCCCCAAAACAAGCCAGCCTAAAAAAACAAGGGGATCCAGACAAGAGCCAGAAGAAGGGTGACAACAGCTTAACAGAGGCAGGCTTCTGAGAAGAGGTGACAGACCTCTTTGAGATCAGCCTCTCGCCTCCCCTACACTACCCCATGCTGCTCAGGGCAGTCTTGGATAGCATTCCCCGTTGTTTCAGGAGGAAACAAACCTCCTTGCCACCACACATTTGTAGCCACATTCTTCCCTGCAAAGACTGAAAGGAAAAAAAAATAGCCCGAACACCAGAGTCAGGCACAAATCAGAGTAACTATTGAGTCAGTGCTGCCCTTCCTTCACTTGGCAGCCACTGGGGAGCATCTGCAGAGGGACCCTGAAGGCAGAACTGGAAAATTAAGGAGTGAATGAGGTGTAAGAGCAGAAGAAATTAGGAAATAAAAATAAAAACTTGCCATCTCAGGCAAGACTTAAACATATAAAAGAACCAAGACAAGGTCCCTCTATGCTCTAATGATGTATCTGAGTAGTATCTGAGAGATCACCTCCGAACACACCTCTCCTCACATCTAGGCATGGGGAAGAAGTGGGAGATAAAGCAACGTGAGATGAGAAAAGCGTGTTTTGATATCTAAATATGAAGACGAGCAGGTGGATTTACACCCTCCTTGTAGCCCTTTGGACTCTGGACAACTTTTGCCCCTCTGCAGTACAGGTATCTGAGGCTGGACTGAGTCCTACTCGCACGAAAGGCACCTGAAGCTGATCTTGTTCAAGTCCAACTCATTTACAGCAGAAAGGAGTAAGTGCTTGGCCAACCTCATGCATTTGGCAGTCGCACACTCTAGATTAGATTTAACTGCCAACTAGCTCATGGCATGGGATTGATTAGACGTAACAGCTCCTAGCATGCCAGCGACCCATAGATTAACTGTGCTGCTGTAACACTGATGGCTGGGATGAATCACAGCAGCTCCACGTTGCAGTCACATGGGCTGCGCCCCAGGAGCCCAGTGGGGTGGCAAACAGAGCTCTCATTCACACAGGATAAGCAAGAGAACATATGCAGGTATGTAACACCACAGAGCTCAAAGTAAAAATCAATTTTCTTCTTTTTCTAACACCAAGAGTGAAATCAATCAGGGCACAACAATCTCTTCCGTGCCACGTTTTCTCCCATGTAGAAGAAAAAAAGAGCAGCCTGTTTGCTTACAGACAGCAAGCGAGACCTCAGCCCCAACACCACGTATTTCCTCCCCAAAAGATCCCATGACACCTTTTAAGCCACTCTCTCTACTCCAAGGAGCCAAGAACAGAGACAGAATGACTTGCCTACAATTATATCACAAGACAGAAGAAAGCACTGGAATTTGCATGCTGTGACTCCTGCTGCAGGCGCTGGATAACACTGCGGGCATAAAGGTCAAACCCTTCAGCAGGAGTTCTCAAGATATTGTCTGCAGGCCACAAGCAGCCAGCAGAAAGCTGGGAGATGGCACCATGCCAGCCTAGTTTCTCTTGATATCCATGTCTTTCTTTGGAAAGCGCCTTAGCACCTGGCAGGGCGGTTAAGCAATCATCCCCCACAAGAAGGAGCAAACATCCCTCCTCCATAATGGGATTAGACAGCAGAGCAGGAAAATGGGGAATGGGAACCTCCAGGAGAGGAAAGCAAAGCCTGACAGTCTATTCAGGAGGGTGGAAGAAGCTGAGGGCCAAGGACTGTATGAGAGGAGAAGGAGCAGAAAGCACTGAGTCAGGGAGATGAGATGAACTGAAATGATATGGTGAGAGGGGGCAGAGCACTTTGAAAGCACACCAGAGATAAAGGTATTCAGATAATTGCTCAGAATGGAATAAATATTAGTAAGTACTATAATTACCTCAAACACTTTACAAAGCTGTAAGAAGAAATATGACTAGAAGAGAGGCTGGCACACACATGCTTGTTGGGAAGCTCCTATTTCAAGCTATCAAGAAGGAACCAACAAGGCCTGACACCCAGGTTGGTAATTTCAGCTTGGCAGCCAGCCAGAGCCCTTTGGCTGGATCCTAGGTACTGGGTAACTCGAGTTAATAAGTGCCAGATTCCAGCAGTATGATTTTCCAGAGTATTGAGCTTCTGGATGACTTCTGGCAACAAACAATGGCCTTCTCATACTCATACTCAAGGTCCAGCTTTTCTTTCAGAGATTTGGAGGAATGTGGGCAGATTTCTGTGTTCATAGTGCTGATGCTGAATGGAGACAAAATGATTAATCCAAGATGACAAAAGCCCAATTTATCTAAGTGGCCAAATCTTAATAACCTTGCTGTCATGAGAGATTAGAGCCCTTCCTTCCCAAAGAAGCAACCAAAAATTCTGCTATTTTGGGGCTCAGTATCTCATCTTCAAGCCTCCATTTCTCTAAAAGCTTCAGAAACCACCCATTTCACAGTAGCCTGGGTCAGTGCTGAGCTCCTCTCAAACACAGAACAGACGTTTAGCTCTGTAGAGTCTGCTGAAAAATAGATCTACCTCACCCTCTGCTCCCATCTTCCTTTGACAAGCTTATCAACTTCCATACAAAGCCCAAAAGCCATAAAAGTGACAGCAGGCCTCAGAGAGACACATCAGGAATCCAATGCAGGAGGAACAACCAAAAAAAATCCACCCCCAAAACCCCCCAGATGCACAACCATTCTCTGTTATTCCCCCTGTAATCACAATGACTCCAGAGGGGAATTTGCTAGGAAGCAAAACTATCAGCTTCTGTGAGCAGAGCAGGGGACACCAGGCGAATGACAGCAATTCCAGACTCATGCCACTAGTTAAAAAAATCCCAAAACACAGCAGTGCCACAACAGCTATCAAAGATCACCTCCAAACACAACAGAGCCTGATGTTTTGCAAGGGGCAGAAAAACAATATCCACAACACCAAAGCAAACAACTGGCATTACTGAAACGCTTGATAGTGTTAATGGCTGTGCAGCTACCCCAGATGCTGCTCTGGATCCAAAGAAGGCCAACTTTGTCACCAGAAACTGCACTGAATCTCCTTATTCCTGCACTTCAGTGGCAACCTCATCCCCTCCTGACCAGCAAGGTCTTAAGTCTGACGAAATCAGAAGAGACAGAAGAAGTGCTAGATGATTTTTCAAGCCCAGATGGAATCAATATCTTGCTTGGAAAGAAGTCAGCTAAGAGGAGTGGTAAGTACACTGCTCAGGAACAAGACAAATACAGACAGATCCTCGCTGAGTTTCTTTTGTACTCAGGAGTCTTTGACACTTGAAAAGCTATGGGCATGCTGTAAGGCCTGGCATTTGGCAAGATCGATCCTTCAGAGTCTGTTCTCCTCTATCTTTCTTACCAGCTGGGTTCTTCACTTTCCTTCTCCTCCTAATGCCTTCCCTTGGCTCATCTTTTTTACAGCCTGGAGAAGAGAAGACTCCAGGGAAACATCACTTCCAGCCTTCCAGTACTCAAAGGGGGCTTACAAAAATGATGGAGAACAACTTTACAGACAGCCAGATAGTGACAGGACAAGGGGGAACAGTTTTAAACAAAAAAGGGGGAGATTTAGATTAGATGTTAGGAGGAAATTCCTTACTCAGAGGGTGCGGAGGCACTGGAACAGGCTGCCTAGAGAAGCTGTGGATGCTCCATCCCTGGAAGCGCTCAAGGCCAGCTTGGATAGGCCCTGAGCAACCTAGTGTAGTGGGTGGTACCCCTGCCCGTGGCAGGGAGAGGGTGTGAAACTAGATGACCTTTAAGGTCACTTCCAACCCAAATCATTCCATCAGGCTGTGATCCTTTTCCCACTCTTTCACTTTACAGTGCATCACGTCTTCCTTCCCTGTGGATCACTGCCCAATAAGAGCTGGAAATAGACCTAGAATCACCAAGGAACTACCAGCACCAGAATAAAAATCAGAAAGGAGGAGCCACAGGAGGGTTCAGGCAGTGGTTTCAGCCAGAAACTACAGATCAAACGCCAAGCAGGACAGGGTAGGCAGCCTGTGCCAGGAGCTGGTAATGCTTAACAGAGTGGCTGGATCAAACACTGGACTCACTGGAGGACTGAGTAACTGGCCACACATCCTCAGAACCACAGTAATGAGGCCCTGGGACATGGAGCATGCATACCCCAGCCAGGTGAACTTGCCATGCCCTCCAGCCACCTGCCTCCTCAGCACCCCCTTCCCTTGGGACTCCAGAAATACCTGCAGGACCACGTGAAAAACAGATCTACTTTCACGTCAGACAGTCCCTCTGTGTATTTACTGGGTTTGCCAAGTTAGCTTTGACATCAGTCAAGCCCCTCCAACCAGTCCTCACGTGAGCATCCTGACCTGCACCCTCCCTGCCTGCCACACCGGGCAAGAACCAGGCTGGAACATCTCCTATCAGGAGCACCCATGCTTTTTGGCATTTGTTCAAGTACTGTACAGCAATGGTACAAGTCCTGAGTGTCAAAGCCTTTCCCATTCCAATAAAGGCTTCCTATCCTGAGATGGTCTGGCTTTGTGCTTGTGTCCAATTATTGAAAAGCGACTTTAGCAACAGCCAGAAAGGCAAGACTTCCTCTTGTCTCATTGCCACTTGTTAATTAAACCTAACAAGAAAAAGCTTACTGACTTACATCATTTGAAACATGTTCCTGATGGAGACAGGGTGAGCAACAGGTTAGAGCTGGACATGACATAGATGCACAGAGACACCTCAGACCCACCAAAAGCAGCTGCAGACTCCATTTTTTTGCCTTGCAATGTGATCAAACCCAGCTTTGTCAGGAAAGGCTCCATTTTAGCCTCTCCATGGCTGATAAGAAACAGATGCTAAACATCCCCTAATATCCTAACACAGAGAACTATTCCTTAAGAAGATTTTACACGACTAGGAAAGAAACGCCAATATAAAAATGGAGTCAAAACCAATTTAGCAGGTTATTATTAAGAAGTATTTAGGAACTTCAAAGCCAGAGGCAAATCACAATACAGCAGTTTTCCAGACACTGGCTGGAGGGCCTAAACGTCCTTGATACCAGTAGACAAATCAAAATCATGAGCTGAGGAACCTTAGCAACAATAAGAAAACCCTATTGTGCTGGAAAATCTTCCCCTTCCTTTCAGGTGATTTTCCTGGTGCTCTAAGTTCTTGGGCAGGGTCTGCAGGTTGCTAACTATCAGACAGCAAAGAGCACTCTTTCAGGTTACAGCACTCTTATTCATCCAAGGTAAACCAATGAAAACACCTCTGGCTTCAAACTAGATTGTACAAACTTTAAATCAATGACAGAACCCATGACCAGTTCTGTAGGGCTAAGAAAGAAACCAAGAGAGACTAAAAAAAAAAAAAAACCAACCAAAAGAAACAACCAAAAAACCCCTAACTTTAAAAGGGTTTTTTTTCAGAAAAGGTCATTTCCTGTTAAAAAAAACCAACTCAACAAGCTTGCCAACACTGAAGGGATATTCTCCCTATGACCCTCTCTCTCCCACCCCCTTCCCTGTGGTCTGCAGCACTGTTTATTCCGCCTTTCACTTTATATAATGGGTCTGGTAGAAGCATTCTAAGTACACATTCGATTTGCAATAAAAACTGCTTTAATAAAGACATCTAACTTGACGGAAGGTCAACTAAAAGACAACAATTCGCATAAACCAAAACCTCCTGTGTAAATAAACAGGATTTGCAGGAGCCTCAGGATGTCAGACAGTCTGGCCAAGACTGCAGGAGGGAGTCTGCCCACGAAGAATTACATTTGGGGACGAGCAGGAGCGGAGCCTGCCAGCCCGGCTCCGATGGCCACAGCAGCCTCCCACCTTGGGGAAACCCAGAGAGCCACCTCAGCCACACGCAGATGCGAGGCAATGGCCAGGGCCATCAGCAGAGCACGTTCCAGCAGGTTCCCCAAACGAAGCAGAGTCGCAGCCCACCCCAGCACACTCGGGATCAGCCCAGGTCCGGCACTGCACACCACAGCAATCCCGAGGCAGAGAACACAGGCACGAGGGCAGCGGAATTGGCTCACAAAACGAAGCTTGCGGCGGAGGACCTCGGGTAGACACAGATGGAGAAAGCACAATCTTGGCCACTGCTGCTAACAATGCATCGAGGAGCAGATGAGGCGCCAGCAACATTCCTGGGCCGCTAGCTGTGGTAAACAAAAACAACCCCAAACCCCCTGTGTGCAAACACCCACTACACGCCGTTTTCTCCATATGTTCCCCTCCAGCCAGGCAGCCCTCAGGCCTGCTGCAGCCAGACTTGTGTGTCAGCCACTGGCCCCCTCAGCCTGTGTGCCTGGGCAGGCAGCAGAAGAGCAGGAGGCTGCAGGAGCAGAACTCTTGAGTGGCGGCCAACTGCACACTGCTGCTTCCCAGCCAGCACCCCTTCCCCTCCGGGAGACAGGCCTGGAAGATCATCCCTTCATTCTCCAAGAGCCACCTCGGCATGGGTATTTCACTCCAATATGCCATTTACAAGCGAGCTGCAGTTTCAAGACCTTACACATGCTCTGTTCCCCTCTAGGAATCGCAAATAAATCACCAATTACTATGCATGAATAGAGAGAGGAAGAGGGTAATGAGTCTATGTACATATATACATATGCAATGTTTGAACACAAAGAGCCGTAAATTGCATTCACAGGTGGTATTCTGGAGACTGCAAGAGACTCAAAAGCAGAACTATTCATAAACCAGTCACTGACATGAATGAGTTCAGCGTTCCCCAGAAGCCTATTGTGTTTCCTATATATTACACTATAAATATGAGGAGTATCAGACTTTGCATCCCTGCAAAAAAAAAAAAAGGAGGTAAATCTTGCAACTACACATAGGATTAGCACTGGCTGGCACAAGTATTAATGGTCTCATTGCTGCATGAGGATTATTTACAGCACTTGCTCTATTTTCCCATTTTGTACTTGCTGTGATGAAGTGCCACTTGTTTAAAGAGCCCTGTAACAAACACTGCAGCAAGAGGGGGGTGAAAAAACAGGAGAGATCTATAAATGTTACACCCACATGCCAGATGTGGGTTTTCAGACCCTGGTTTCACAGTTACTTGGTAGGATTTTGGTAGGTAGTTAATGCTTGATATATTATATTAAATCACCCACCATCTCTTTCCATAACCACAATTCCCCCTTCAGTGATTTTAAATGAGTTTGCAGAAGGGAAAAGAAAGAATGAGTTGCATTTCTTTTTCTGCATATTTGACCCATACTATCTTATCCCAATATTCTAGCATTAACATTACCTGTTTGGAAAGCAACAGTCCTTTTCTAGTCAGTCAGATTTATGTTACAAAACAGGCATTTTTATTCAACTAAGCCAAATGATGTCTCAGTTTTACAAGGGTCTACCTAAAGCATTTCTGTGTGACTTTTGGCTTTGAGGCACTGTCACATATCCCCAGCTTTATTAAAACTGGCAGCTGGGCAATCGCGGACCAAGCGCCTAAAGAAGTCCAGGTGAAAAGAACAAAAAGAAAAGTAACTCCAGGCACACACGTGGTACACATGCTACCCTTAAAAACAGCCTCACGTTCAGCACGAGAAACTCAGCAGGATGTTTTTAGGAACTAGATACGTCCATGGGATTTGGGGACCACTGAAACGCAGCCGATCCTCCAAAGCGACAGATGATGACACCTCGCAGGCCGTCCCCCGGGGAGGATGAAGGCAGGTTAGAACCAGTTTTAGGTCAAACGCAAAAAGCTAATTCCTGCAAGCAGGGGGTCGGGGCGGCCTCGGCAGCGGGTCGGGCTCCGGTTGAGCACCAGCACGGGGTGTGGAGCGCAGGGCCGGCGGGTCCCAGCGGCGGGCAGCCCTCGGCAGGAGGAGGGATGCCCTCTGCTGCTCCTCCGCCGCAGCAGCTGGGCGTGCTCCGGAGCGCGCACCGACCCACAGACCCGAGCGCTCCATATTAGGAATCCCTAATCCAGGATGGTGTTATTGTTCTTCGGCAGCAGGGATGGAGCGTGCGAAGCCAAGGCAGCAAGCGCTGTGCCCTTCGCCTACACCCATCTTGCGGGCTACGACAGCCTCCCTGCACTCACGGAGCAAAGGCACCCTGGATAAACTTAGCTTGAAGATGGCTTTTTTTCCAGGGAACCCAAGGAAGCAAGCTAGTGGTTAGGGGAAGTTTGAACCATCTCCAAAACCATTTCAAAGAGTTCACTCTCCCTCTTTGCTAAAGACAGACAGAGCACATGAAAAAAAAAACAAACCACGCACACAGACAAATTATAGACATGGAAGCATGACTGCAATTCTAGTAGAGATCTTGCTTCCAAATTGCCAGAGCAGGAATGTATGTGACAATACTCAAGACAGTAAAATTGCCAGCCCTGCCGCTTCTTCTCTCAGTAGCATTAATGCCAGCAGAAAATCATACCAATGAAAAGGCAAATCAAAACACCTCCGAGATTGCTCTGTACATACGCAGCCAGAAAGCAGCGTGAGGGTGCCGTGCTGTATTTTCCACAAATGTTCCTATCAACTACATCAGTTCTTAAGCCTCGCACATGGTCTGCAGCAAAAACCCTAAGAGGCATTTTACTTGTCTTGTATTCTGCTTTTCCCCAATTTGTAGGAAGGAATCTCGCCTTCCTAGAGCATCTCTCACCCAGCACGGGGATCCCAAAGGACTTTGGAGAACTGCATACAGTCATCCCTGGGGCAGGCACTTGCGGGACGGGACAAAACCACATGTTTAACGGTTCACAGGGTACAAAACGCCGCCAGAGAGAAGGGACTACAGGAGGACTTTGAGAGGCAGCACAAAGCAATCAAATTGCATTTCACGGCAGCAGGGACTGCCTTCCCTCGACATTTCAACGTGCTCTTCGAGAGCCAAGCAAAGCACTTTGTTTCTGCAGCCTACCTTACCCCAGGCATTTTCTCTGCTTTCATTGTGCAAGCTCAGCACAGATCCGTGTAACTCCCTACCCTTACGGTTCCCATCCGAGACACCCCCGACCCCAGCAGCAGCAGCAGCCCCAGGACGGCCGCTCGCCGAACCAAGTTGCAGCCGGAGCCCGGCGCGGAGCTGCCCGTCCCCTCTGCTCCCACACCCCGGCCGGACCCCGCGCCCCGGGGCACGGCGAGTTATGGTCACCGGCGTGCTGCGGGTGGAGACGAAACCCTGATTTATTTTATACATATACATATTTACGGGTTGGGTTTTTTTCTGCCACTCCTCCCTCCGACCACAGGAGCAGCGCGGGCAGTGACAACTCCGGGGGACAGGCGCTTGGCACTGTCAAGGGGTGATCCTCCCGGACGCCCTGCAACAGACGGCGCCCACCGGGGGTCCGGTCCGGTCCTGTCCCGTCCCACCCCGCCCGGGGGACCCCCGCGCTGTCCCGTCCCGCCCCTCCCCTCCCCGCCGGGCACTTACCGAGGAGCAGCAGGGAGGCGAGCTGCGGCCGCAGGGTCCGCATGGCTGTCGGGGCGCGGGGC